>JAPMNZ010963523.1:0-15811 GCA_029875035.1 Pomatoschistus microps | reverse complement strand
TGTATATCTTGTGTGGGTATTTTTAAGCAAACGCACTTTCTGTAAATACGTGAAAAGAAAATGAATCAAACTAAAAGGATACGAGGCACAGCAAAGGGTTGGGCAAAGGCGTGAAAGGCCGAGCCCCAAGTGATCTGCCATGGAGCGATGTAAGTGTAGACAAAGTGCAACTTGTAAAACAGCTCCCACATCTGCAACAAACAAACCAGATAACACATCACACTTCTGAAGACATGTATTGTCTCTGAATGAGCTAGTACAAGTAGAATGATGTCTCTTTTTAAATAGAAGAAAACAGTGAAGGTCTATTGACAATTTAATATTTGACAATAAGATCAAACCAGTCACTGTAAAAGTGCTGACAACTATGACAAGCTGTTGCACATCAAGCATACTAAACTCCTTTTGGCACCTGTTTTACACCGAAAATAAAAGCCTAAATTTGGATGTAAGAAATTGCATTTTAGAATAAATTTGAAAAAATAATCATACTTTTTCTTAAACATATTAGTAAATATGTAGTTAACAATGTTAAAGCAGTTATTTGATTAATCAAAAGGTAAAAATCAATCACTCAATTACTAAAATAATTGCTGCAGCCCCATTTCAAGTATTCGTGTTAATTTCTGCACTTCAGACATCAAGCACCAATGTAACAACTTACCAAATGATTAGTTACCCAGATTAAACAATAAAGAAAAAAGTCGTTATCATTACATTGAGATTTTCATTTTGCCAGCAACATACACCGTACACAACCGTACTGAGCTCTCTCAAATCAAAGAGACCCCCTTTTCTCACCTTACTGAAAACAATGGACATGAGGAAGAGGTCGAGCAGCAGGGTTTCGGACAGGTGCTTGTAGTCGAAGGTGAAGAAGAGGACGGTGAAGAGGATGGTGATGTACTGGTACGTGGGGCTGCTGTAGCACGAGCGCAGCAGCTTCAGACCCGCCACAGTGATCATCAGAGCGCCAACCCTGGAACAACACGTCTGTGATTAAGGCTGAGACCAAGTTAAGACCAGACCTGTGGTTAGGACACACTGCAAACAAGTTCATAAGTGCTTGGGCCACTCTAACTGTTTATACTTTTTTATATCCCCAATTTTCTTGAAGTGCAGATTATTCGCCTGCATTGCACACCATCATTTTGTCTTTTTGCTCTTAAGGAAGAAAATATCCATGCACCGCAACTGGAGCGGCCACTTTACATTGACTGTAAAGGGGCGGAGCACAAAGCCATACGGCAGGACTGAATGAGGAAGTGCACAGACTCATCCCTAATATTACATCAGCTCAATATTGAGAGTTCATATGTACTACACATTTAACAATGGGCCACGGGTGTGATAGACATTATAGAAGAAAGAGCCAAGTTGTGTTCCCTTTAAACTCCCCGTTCAGTCCGAGCTTACAGACATTCAAGTTAATACATTTAATTGTCTTACTCTGTGTCCAGTCTCTTTGGGCTAGCGAGCTCCCTGGCGCTTCCGCTGAGCTCGTTGAGGATGACCAGAGGATAAAGTACATTCTTCTCCACAAAGAGCAGCCACACGTGAAACTTCTCAAACCACATGACATGTGCCGCATCTGGGCAGAGGAAAAAACACCCTCATGTAAATATTTAATCGTTTGGTGGTAACTATGAATAGTGTATTGACCTCAGTGCAAAGTTGTCAATTTGAATACAGGAGCAGAAGTAGGAGCTTTGACATATGGCTATTGAATAGGTGTTTTCCTTTGAGAAAAAGGTCAACATCCTAATTTATATCAGTCATAGTTCATTCAGTCATTTAAGCGACATCATCTAGCATTTTGGGAAGTGGGGTGTTACCAGCAAGATTACATGGAAATAAGAAGTTCACTTCCTATTTCCATGGAATCTTGCTGGTGACATTCATGAGAATTTTTTTTATTTTTTTTTGTACTAAACACTTAATTTATGTTTATCTGGCACTTACCCCTGACTTCAAACTGGTAGTACTCCTTGGTCTTGAGTAAAGGGTGAGAGAAGCAGTACCAGGGCAGCTGCTTCCGGACTTGAGGCAGAAGATAATGAGTGAGGAGCCCCACTGCCCCCAACAGCCCGTACAAGACATAGCTCAGAAAAGGCTGAAGAGAAACAGAATAAAGTATGAGCTTGACTTGTATCGAATAACCCTACATGAATATAAATAATACTTATAAGTAATATATAGGAGTATAGTAGTTATTCTATTACATACCTGTAATGCTATGAAGACGGTGCTAACATGGATGGCGAAGTAGAGAACAGCAATCACCACACACACAATCAGGTCTGACTGCAGTCGCTCATTCTGAAGCAGAGAAAAAGTTGATTTGACAAAAAATACAAATCTATTACATATTACAAAATGTTAATAGTTATAGTACATTTACAGTTCCAGTTATAATAGTTTTTAGACTTTATTTATTACATTTAATGTACATTCAATACATAAAATGGTGAAAAGGACTAGAAAAGTATTTGTTATATATAATATATTTAACATTTACTCACCACTGATGCCCTGAGTTTGTCCGGTAAAGGGTCATGCACTTCTGACAGAGGGTCTTCTGGGTTTTTGTCTTTTAAATTGGGTAAAATCTTTGACTGTATCAATGATCTACAATAGCAGAACAGTAGCATCAGTTTTAAAAGATAAAGTGAAAAAGAAATACAAGATATGATTAAGAAGGGTGTACATCTTAATCGTACAAGTGCAAACACAAAGCTAAAAATAAGTCTCAGGGTCAGACACTGGTCACATAAAGAATGTGCAGCGGACTCACATGAGGACAGAAGGGTCACTGCTCTGCCGGCTCAAGTGGTACGACACTGCCACCAAGAGGCCACAGAAAACAGAAAACAAAACTGGGATGTGGTGAGGCTCCCACGTCTCCTGTCACATAAAGAAAGGACATTTTCAATAAGTAGAGTTTCAGGTGGATCTGTAAGTTGAAAATAGGAAAAAAGTATCGCAAATTGCCTAAAAATATTAGCCTGACGCAATATTGTAATAATAGATAGAGGCATTTTGGGGGGCGCCGTTGCAGTTTCAAATGAGTATTAGGTGATTATAAGAATGTCAGGACAATCACTAAAGTGCTTCAAAAGAGAAAGGATGCTACTGCTTCAGGACTTAATATAATATGCGTTTAGATTTAATAGCATACATTTGGGATATGGCTTGAATTCAATCTTCCCTCTTATATAAGGCTTCATGGTATATTTAATGTTCTTGATCTCTCCAAGTAAATATGTCGTAAATAAACTTCATCCTCTTCCTTGCTGGCTCATCTCTCCTTGCTCTCACCTTCAGTGCTCCGTAGCAGAAGCCGTAAAGCAGAGCGACGGTGACGATGCTGCGGAGGATGCTGTAGAGCGCAGACAGGAGGCTGGTGGATGCTGGAGACGCACAAAGAGTGGCATCAATCCACTGGACACACATCAGGACTGACACAACACAAAGCAGCACTCCGGGGTTGTATGGAAGCACATATATAATGTTTACAAGGAAGTCTATCGATTCAGAAATATCATGAGTTGAATCAATGCACAACACAGAAGCTGCAAATCACAACGCAGCACGATTCATAAAATGGAAAACATTCTAATAACTTTTGTGTAAGATGACAATGCCTCCTGCGCAGTGCGATGGAAATCCACTGTTGATGCTATAACGCAAGATGCATATAATCATGTTTCAGAATAGTGCTTAGAGACTGTATAAGGAGTGGACTGACGCGACTCTGATGTCACACATAGCTTCTGAAATAGCCGATTAGAGCCATTCAGGAATTGGACTGCTCTGTTCCTGCTCACACTATTCTCTCGCCAAAGCTGAATTCAGGGACAGGAGGCCCCTGATTGGTTAGCTTTAAAAAGTCATATCTGGAATCGCTACACGGTTACATTGTTCACCGGTCAATACAAACCAGTAAACCACAGTCACCATTTTGGGTTAAACTATACGTGGTATAGCACTCTCTATGATACATATGACAACTCCAAGCTTGACTAAATGACTCATAGAATTCTTCAACATTTGGCAAACACTATGGGTCTACTCCTTCTGTGGTCCTGCCACGACCACTCTGTTGAAGTGTTAAAGGTCAACTAAACACTTGTGCCCAGCCTCACTCCACCCAATTTCTCTTTGAAAAGGGTGTTGCCTGAAGGACCAGAGAACAAGAAGGGGGGCTTTGAGTTGGGCATGGTCCGGGCTGTGATTGACAGCTCGCTTGTCAATCACAGCCCACACAAAAAATAAATCAGACAGTTGTCATTGCTGGGTTAAAGCAATAGTTTACACACCAGAAACACAGTTTTAGGCTCAAAATGTCAAAACACATACCAGGACATGTACAGAGCACTATAAGAAACATATTTATGCAGTTGATTTGGTGTTTCGTTGTCCTTTAAGGGACTCACCGTTGCCCCCGAACACGTGGATGTCTAGCTGCTCAAACAAATACATGACGAACGTGTTGACCTGTGGCAGCAGCCCGACAAAGAAGATGATCGGAAAACACAGAGTAAATACTGTGGACACAGAAGGATGATTTTAGTGCAAAAACAAGGATTACATTTAATTGTAAGCATTAATTCCTGTGCCATGACAATGCACTTGGAATCATTTATAATGGGGTATTAATGAGGTATTTTTCCCTTACAAAGACACACACACACACCTTAAATGCAACAATATTAAGATTAATGGAGATTCAAACACCAATTAACAGTTAGTCAATTGTTTCATAAAAGGACTCCGACATTGTGCCACGTGTCAAATAAATTATGTTTTTATGCGTAGAAAATCAGCACTGTCTAAGCTTGAAGAGCTCTATGGTTGATTACACAAACTTTGCTGTAGGCTGATGTGTAGGTGAATTTAAATTTGTTTATTTAAGGAATATTAGAATGTTACTATAGGAAAATGCTCTGTAGAAGTAGAAGCATTAGTGGTAGACAGTTCGGCATACATGAATAACTATGGTTATTTATTTATTACTATGTATTATCTAACACATAGTAATCTTGACCATGACCCACTACAGACAGCTCATACTAATGAATGCATTACGCACCAATGACGAGGTCCCGGGCCGATCCCAGGATGAGGGAGCTGGTGAGGGCCACGCCGTACAGAGTGAAGCGTGAAGAGGTGGTTCTGGCACTGCCATAATCCAGCAGCCAAATGAGACCACAGCACAGGCAGAAGTAGACTGGCCGACTGTACGCAATAATGCGATTATGGCCCTAAAGGAGAGAAGTGACGAGTGGTTAGCGTAGCACCCTGTTGCCATTTTTCCATATAACGTCCATTAGGTAAAAATAAGATATTTTCAAATTGACTGAATTTCATGTTGAATGTTGTGAAACATTCATAAAACAAATGTCAGTATACAACAATAGTCAACGAGTGGATCCCAGAGGGTCTAAGATTTAAAACAAGGTACAAAGTGACCATAGAGGTGGAGCTGAAGTTGGTTGGATGACACTGTCAAAGTGTCTCAATGGCGACTTTGTGTTAGCACCAGAGGGCCAAAAAAATGGCAGAGGGCCGCAATTGCCCGCAAGCCTGAGTTTGGACATGCCTGAACTAATGCAGCAGTTGCATTGTCTTAACCTTTTCAGACACTAGAGTATTTTAAAACATTATATGTAAAAAAGATAAAAGCTGGAAACTCTATAAAAATAAATAATTGTTTTAATGTACAATTAAATGTCAGGAAATGTGGGATGTCAGGATGCTTCTAATGTAATTAAAACAATAAAATCAGCCTTCAAGATGAAAACATTGCGAGTGTAAATTTATTTGTGAAGCTTGTTTGTAAATAATTACCATTAGTGTCACTGATACCATGACACGGGTTCTATTGAAGGTAAAATGAGGACAAGAATGCGAATGTAGGACAAGGAAAGAATGGATCAACATGCATGTAGTGACAAAGAGCAAAGGGAGCATGCTCTGGTCTTGACTCTGGCTTGGACTATTTAAAGCCTGCGCCTGCAGCAGAGTGGAGCAGCATTAATAAAAGACGCCGTTTCAGAGCAAGCTACTGATGCCATGGAGGTCGGACAACACAGTACACAGCGGAGAGGAGGAAAACATTTTATCATCTGAAAAGGACAGAGGGACTGGACAAAGAGATGTAGGAGGAGGTTTAGTTGCTATAGATCCCTCCATAAGCATCAAAGAGAGATAAATACTCACATGACGAGGTGAAGAGGAGTCTGGTTGAACACTCTGCAAAGAAAAACAGATGTAGTAATCTTAATGTAGCACATCATTTGTCTCTGGGTCTCAAAGGACAGGAGAAGGACCTCTACATTTAGACTTAGTTTAAGGGGAAGCATAAATAAGGAGATTTTTCTCTTTCTCTTCTGTGTGAATGCACCATGAACATGTTTTCATCAAGGTACACATCATTTACAACAATATTCTGCTTAATGTACTTCAAATAAACTAGAGCTGCAGATTACGACTACATTCTTAATGATTCATTAGTTATTTTTATCAGATTATTCAATGTAAATATTTATGTGGTGTTTTTATTGGTTATATTTCATAAAAATAATGTTTTTTTAGGAACCCTGCTGAATATTATACAATATTTAAGTGGGCAATAATACAGTACGAAAAAATAGAAAATGCTGTTTAGAGAAATGGAGAAAAGTGTTGGCCACTACCATCCTGCCATGCATTGATTCTCTCACTGCGAACAACGTGATTGAATTAATTATTTTGTACAAAAAATAATCTTTTAGTTTATTATAAAGCAAGTAATTGTTTGAAATAATAGTGATTTCCTTTAATCCCTATAATCACAAAGCCCTGACTCCCTGACGCCATTTAGAAATCCTGCTGGCTCTTATCTTACCTTCAGTAGTGAATATTGGCAGCTTGCAATGACAAGGCAGAACTGAAAGACCCAGATGTCTGTGAAGAAGCCGTTGACGAGCAGCACGGAGCCCAGAAAGGCCACGAGGACGGCCAGCACCACGGCCAAGATGTTTTCCAACACCTCCCTGTTCCTGTAATACATCACAAGCCTAAAGTCAACATGGAGGCCAAGGCAAAGGAGAGGAAATCCTTTTTTTGTCCCACAGTGGGGAAAGTACAGTGTTGCCTCACAAGTAACAGAACTGTAGGAACAAGGAGCACAAAAAACATACAAAAACATGGATGTTAACCCTTTGATGATTTCCTCGACCATTTGGTGGATCATGTCTTGAGTCTATATCTTCTTGAAGCTTGGAACAGAAAATCTACCTCTTTGCGGCATCTCACTTGGTTTAAGACTCATTTTCCCATCAAACTGCATCTCAACAATTTGGTGAAGGCCTATGTTTTGTTTTTTTAAGTATGGGTTTAAAAAAAAATAAAAAATTCTTTCTTCAAGGAGTGAACATTAAAGGGTTACGCTGAAATGTCTTTGAAAATGCAAAATTATAATCTCATATTGACGTTACTGATACTGAGAAACACTGATGAAGGTGAGACTGTGAGTGAGCTGACGCAGTACCTATCGAACAGAGCCAGCAGAGTGAGGCGGTCGAAGTGCAGTCCGACCCAGAGATACGGCAGCAGCCAGAGTCGGTAGTACTGCCTGGCCTTCCCCGCAGAGGAGCCATCGCCCTGTCCCAGCGGAGCGTCCTTCAACTCGGGGCTCAGGTCCCCGTCCTGCTGCTCCAAAAGCTCCGGGTCCATGGTCAGCAGGCGGTTCAGACGGATCTTCAAATCAAAAAATGGTTTTGGCCCAAGGAGCAATTAAACGATCACACAGAGCAGATGTAAAAGAAATACATGACAGAAGAGAATGTTAGGGACCGCGTTTTGGAAAAAAGCATCAGGTAGTTAAAGGTTCGTCGTTCAAAAGATAATTGTTAAGTTGATTAAAGGTGCAGGGTAAAGGGGGTAAACACATCCCATTGGTTTATTTCTAAAAATATTTGATTAATTTTTGGAGACTATAGGCATCTGGTCAATTCGATTACTATTTGAAAACACATGATAACTTTTCTCATAATATTTAAGAAATGCGTCTAGAAAAAATTACTGACTGAATCTTTAAGATAGATATATTGCAATCGCTTTAGAAAGGAGGGGCCGCAATATAAACACATAAATACATCCAATTGAAGGATAATAAGACCTTGTTGATTTAAAAGCATAAACAACAATCACAGATGATTTAGTTTTATGACAATATAACTAATATATATTCAGATTTTTGAATAGTATAAATCTATATCTATTAAAACTGTGGCAAATAATAAAAGGGCACTCACCAGGTCATGAGGATAAAAGCGAACTGAGGTAGAACTCGAGAGGTGGGAGTCTGTGTCCCTGCAAAAACAATTAATAAAATAAAACTTAGGTGTTAGGTGCTATACGTGAACAAATTTGATGACTGTACTCTGAATATCCAAATCTAATAATACCTTACCATACATTATTAGATGCTCTTCGTGTTGCAGGTTCAAAGTTGACCAAGGACATGTCACAGCCACCAGCTTCATACAAAGATGGAGTGATCTTTCCTTCAGAGTAAAAGCAAACAAAAGTATAAAAACATGTTTCAAAGCGAACCAGAGATTATTTATGATCCAGCAGTCGTCATATCTGACATCACAATAAGAATTAAAATGCAGATTCATAATTACATGTTTTCAACCAGAAAAGCAGTAAACATGCTGCAAAATCTTGGACTATTTCAAGAGCTTAAAAAGGTTGAGCTCATGTGATATCACAAACTTACAGATAACCTATAGTTTATCATTGTGGTGGAGGGAAGCTGAACAATATTTCCAGGTAACTTTGGTGCAGAGAGCGTCAAAAGTAAGGCTCAATTCCACAATAAACAAAAATAGTCAAAGTTCCTTCTTTGTTAGTACATGTTGACTATGTCCAATCATATTCTCATTAAAAAGTGTCAAGAAGAGGTGACTGTATGTTTAAAAACACAGTGTGAATGATGTTAGCCAGAACAAAGGACTTCCAGGCTGATCTCTAACTGAAATATAATTCTAGTACTTGAACGTGACCCTTTATATAGTCTACTACAGAGTATCCAAATTCAAAGGCTTCATTGTCCACAGACGCATATTGACAACCATGTTTTGTTGTCGATGAGAAAAAAACTTCAAAAGAAGAGAAAACAATTAAAGAGTGAAGTATGGCTTTCAAGAGTTGCGTCTTGTGGCTGAGAAAGTCTTGCACCTTATCACAGGAACCGATGAGAGAAACAGGAAAAGAAATACACGTTACCACAGCAACACCGTTCTCATTTTAAACTAACGGCTGTGATTGCTCTCTAGACGTTTTAGGTCTTCTTGTTTTTGGTTGTGAAAATGATTACGCGTGCTGGAAAAATGACATAAGAGCGGGGCAGAACAAGATAAATACTTGAAAGTATGCAGAACCAGAAAGAAAGTCATTCTTCGAGCTTGAAATCAGATGACATTTTCTCTGAACTCGGAGCATCATAAACCATCATATGACAGAAAACTACACAGCCTCTTTGTGAGTCGCAGCACATTCTAGACCTTCTCCAAAGCACCATTTCATGTACACAAATCCAGATGAAGGAACAACAAACACCGCAATCATCGAAAACCTCTCGTACATTAAATTGTATGTGACGACAATCAGCGCCGAGGCTCTTGCAGCCAGTCAGGACAAGCGAGGGTCCACAGACACAACATCGCAAACAGAGACAAATGGAGCATGACAAAGTGACTGAACAGAAATCAGCAACCATGAATAATATCACAGTACTACGCAAACGCAATACTCAAGCCACCAACTTCAGCCAAGTGTGTTCTGGGAAGACAATACAAAAACAAAAGGCATTCGTTTTCTCAAGGTAAACAAACCAAAAACAAAAAAGCACAAAAACAGTCACTCAAAGTAGCATAGTCAAACAAAAACGCAATTATTTATAAAAGCTTTTGAAGTGAAGGTCAGTTACTTTTTGAATTGTGGAGAGACATTGTTTTTCCAAAGCAAAAACGGCCTATTTTCACCTCGAGTGCTTCCTGAATGGACGAAAAAATATGGATATTTCAGTTTCAATATGGACGTCTTGCTTAAGTGTTGAGATTATAACTGGAAATGATCCTTGTTTATCATAGTTTTAAATGTGATATAATGTGTCTTCTTAAGGAATGCATTTAAAATAATTCTCAAAGGGGTCAGACATGCTAAATATAGCAGCTCAGTGCATAGTCAGAGCAACAAGCAAAATCCAAGTATGGCCATTGAACCAATGGGAACAGGGAAATCTAAAGTACCAAAGTCATCCTGCAGGCTGGTGGCGCCCACGGTGGAAGCCTTGTCCTGGGACCCTTCCAGTTGTGTGCTCCCGTTCCTGGCCAGCAGGGAGGTGCTTGCGCTCAGCACAGTCACCTGGGAGGAGGTCCTGGAGGGCTGGCTTTTGGACAGGGAGGAGCAGGGGGGCTGGGCCTGAAAGCTCAGAGCCTCCTGGAGACTGAAGGAGACAGGGAGGAGGTGAGATGAGAGTGGACCCATCAGGGAGGGTATAGGGGGTAGAGGGGTATTCAGGCTGTACATGTGGAATGGATCATGTGACAGGACAATGGCAAAGGGATAGAAGACATTGAAGAAATATATAAAAGTGAGCATCTTTTGTTTTGTTTGTCTGACAGTCAACCTAATGCCGTCTAATTCATGCATCTCACACTAACTGATGCAACGGAGGTAAGTATAGTGGATACTGGTTTGAAGGGTATCTGAAAATCCAATACAAACAGAATACTCATTACATGTCAAGCCTTTGTTCATTTTCAAAATATTCTGATTTACCGAGATGTTTTATTTGGGATTTTACACTCTGTGAGCCAATTATGAACGTTATAACATATCAAAGGCTTGTTATACCTCACTTTGTATGTAATCAATATCACCTGTATACTACAAGTTTATTACAATTGATTAAAATGATAACATAGAAAATAGATTTGTTCTAAATGTCATGCTTAAGTGTTGAGAAATAACATTGATTGAACTGAAATATAAGTACATTTCAAAAACAGTGATGAAAGCTTTTCTGTACAGTCCTAACGTTGGACGATACTGAGTGCTGGCTGAAAGCTGCACACTTGTTTTTCTTGGGCTCAACATTTGTTGGTTATGACCTTGATCAGAAGCCTCAGTGAGTCTTGGCAGGGGACGATAGACCTCAGACAGTGCCATGTGTTTTTACAGGTTCATGTGGAATCCTTGTATTTTAACCTAAACCAGTGCCCCCATTGATGCTTGTCCAAATTCTGTTTTAGAAATGTGTTTTTTTAATACTGTAGAAAGTTTCACTGCAAAACCCAGAATGAAAACATTATTATATTCTTGGTGATAAGTCGTAGAATCATACTAAATAAATTATTTTAAAATCAAGGAAAAGAAGGGGTGTCAGGAGGAAGGTTAGTCAGCCCGTATAAAGATGAAAAGTAATTGAGAAGTTGGGGGGTCAAAAAGGGGAAATATTGAGAAAATAGGGGAAACTAGATCTGGCCCAAAAGCAGAAGAACCTCCACAAAGCATGCATGACCAAAGTGGCAGTTGCACCACATCAACGGGAAATATAAAAGATGAGGTTGAAAAGAAGATCAAATGGTGGTGGTTGTCCATCTGGCTGCATGCTCAAACCAGGGGTCCCAGGCTCCATGCAGGCTTTACCTGAGAGGGGATCCGATCAGAGACGAAGGGGGCGTGGGGTTACTGCCCGCATTGTGCCGCCGCCGGACAGCCTGTCGACGGAATGTGCTACGCTCACGACGGAACACCACCGTCTCCTCGCTGCCCGGGGCTGGTACGGTGACAGACACACGGACAAAGTCAGTGTGCAGCTCATGTGGGTCTACAGGTGAGGAGAATGGGCATTGAAATGTTCACTAGCGCAATTTATGATGAAGATTCACCCAGAACTCCCAATAGATATGGCATTGTTGTTCAAATTAGTCATGGGTTACTTATTATCAACTTATTATCAATTTAAAACAATACAATGTCTCATTATGCAGAATTTCTACAAAAAAACATAAAATGTAAAGAATTTTCACCATCCCAAACCGTTTCAAAGACAATGATTATCCTAATTTAAAATTATATATCCTTATTTATGACAATAAGTAGCTTGTACATGCTCATGTAAAAACATTATGATAATATGCAAATAACACCTAAAATACAAAATTATCAAATAATGTTACTGCGATGACAAAAACACAAGTAGCTCAATGCGAGTAATCCAGTAAAAATCCTGACCTATAATTGTATGTTTCGGACGCACTTCATCACTAGAGGAGCTGTTTGTCTGACCTCAGCACAAAGCACAAACTCTCATGCTGATAGTCACGCACACCGAGCATTGGGTCACTCCATGGAAATGCTCCAAAGTTACACAGACTACGGCACACACGGATCACTGACACAAATGGCTTTAACCAGGAAAGACCACAACACAGCAGTAAACCGCAAAACAAAATCATACGCCGCACAGCAGCAGCTCGTCGCTGTGTGGACAGTGAGGTACGTACCTCGTAGAGCGGCGGCGTCCTGGGGCTCCGTGAGGGTCTGGTTTGGGAGACTGTTCCTGGAGCGTGTCACCGACTCCAGCTGAGAGGCGCGTCCCAACAGAGAGGCCGCGTCCAGCACTTCACCTTCTTTGGCTTCCAGGTCCGATTTGGAGGTGGTGAGGGGGCGGGGCCCAGCTGGAGTCAGGCGACAGGGGTCATTAAGGCAGGCGGCTGTTCCACTGTCCAAACTCAGCACTCTGGCGTGAGTTTTAGCACTGCCCGTACTGGGGGTGCGGCGGGAGGTTCGTCGCTTGGCACTGACCTCAGACCCAGCAGCAGCCTTTCCTTTGGATGTGCCACGTGCCACGTTGTGCTTGGCTTTGAGGGCCCTGTACCGGCCCTCAGGGGAGTGACAGGAGCGAGACGTGTTGCTCGAGGAACTGTCTGTGCTCAAGTGGTGCGAGCGCCGACTAGAGGCACAACTCAACTCGCTGTGGTCACTGGAGTCCTCCTCTCCAGCCCCAGTGAACACGCCGCTGCAGGGCTTGGCTGCGCCCCGCACCGACATATACTCTCTGTGGCGGCTAGCATCAAAACTGCTCGCCCTCTTTTTACCTGTCCGTCTGTGGCCGCTGCGCCCTGCAGAAAGAGAGGACGTTCTCTGAACATTGCTTGACTTGGGTTGACTTTTTTCTTTGCTGTTCTCCTGCTCAGCTCCTGCAGTGGAGCCGTCAGCGCTGGTCCTGATCCCTGGCTCGTCCTGAGATGGGATAGAGTCTATGCACTCCTGAGCCTCTGGTAGTTCATTAGCGTGGGGGTTTTTATTGGCCTCTCTGCTGAGGCCTCGTGAGCTAATATTACCAAGACTAGAAGTCCTTGCTCCTGCAGGGGCAGAGGTGTCAGACCTGTCCCGTGCACGCTCGTCCCCTGACAAGGACAGCAAGCTCTCCACATGAGTGGAGCTAGTCTGCTCGGAGTGGAAGCTGCTGACAGTGCTGTTGGTGTCTCTGTCGGTGCCACTGCAGTAGCTCTCTGTGGAGCCACTGCTGCGAGTGCTCAGGCTCCTTAAGCTGTCTGTGCTGCGCTCTCCTCGTAGGGACTTCCCCCCACTCAATCGTTTGCCCCCCATGTCACTCTGATACAGCCCTGAGCTACCCTCGCCTGCCTCCCTGGAGGCCGAGCGGGCCACCCTGCGCTGCTCTTTGTGCCTGGAACAGTCTAGTCCTGAAGTGGAGGCCACAGCCGGCTCCTGCTGGTACAGTCTGTCCGCATCACAGAGGCCCGTCCTGGGAGGCCGCGCAGCCTCCAGCTCACACACCGGATCCAGCCCTCTCCGCGGGGCTAGGTACAAACTGAGGTCTGGCAGAGACGGGTCAGGAAAAGCGGAGCCTGCTGAGCTGGATGTACGCGGTAAACCTCTAGTTCTTAGCTCTTTCCTGAAAGTCTGTGAAAGGTGAAGACCCTCTGTGTCACAGGACGAGTGGGACAGGCTGAAGTGGAAAGCAGCAGCAGAGCAGGGGTCAGCAGGATCTCGTGACACTTCTGAGGGGCACAGGGACGTGGAGGGCTGCAGCGAGGCAAAGGAGTCGTTTGGAACAAGGCAATACATCTTTGTGTCTGACAGCAAATCTGGGGGACAGGAGAAGAAACAGTCAAGTGTCGTTTCAGAAGGATATACACTTGTAGATTAAATGCAATGTTTTACCATGATCATGACTGCAGCTCTCCACCAAAGTCAAACTGATGTCATCGGTCTTTCCCACATCTGTGAAAAGAAAAGGAATAAAAGGCATGACCGAGTTGATCTATTATTTAGGCCTTTACCACAGAGTAAATCTTTGCTCAAGCAGGGACTTTCAGGCTTGAGTTGAATGTTTGTTGTAAATTATTTTTTCAAAATAAGAAATAAAATCTATAAGGTAAATTGATGTATGTAGGGAAATCATTTTCAAGTGAACTCATGGAACTTACTGAGCAGCTTAAATAAGATCCTGGTTTTAGAGCCCTAATAAAAAGGTGTAATCCACAGTAAAACACTTTGCCTCTGCGTTCTTACAGTTTCCTGTCGGTGTAGACAGCTAATTGGGATAACACTGAATGTAGTCTATATATCATTCACATCCACAGCCACCAGGAACAGCCATTGTTCCTGGTCTAAAAATTACATGTGGCCTAAATGTGTTTTTTCCAGCTCAGCAGTGTCATATAGATCCTTCCACGGAGTCTTGACTGAGTCACTATTCATCTGGCTATGATACAGTTTTAATATAGACCTATAGACTGGTATTTTTCATTGGTTCTGCTTTGGAACTTTTCCCCTTCTGACCTAATTAGTAACCCAACAAAACTGTGATGTTTATCGAACTAATATGCTAAGAATGTATGCGTTTTTTGTTAAAAGTTCAAAGAATTACCTTTGCTCATTGTTGCTCTTCCATGAGTGGATATAATCTGAAAGACCAAAAACAACTCTTAATGCGTTTCATCAAATTATGCAAGCCACTTCACGCAAAGTACAACGTGTCAAGGTGCACACCACAATCATTTCAAGTTCAAGTGCGGTGATTGTCAAAAAACATATTTTATTTTCAACAACGAGCTGAGCAGAAGTTATATGCACAAGGACACTTCATGCAAAGATCTCAAGGCTGTTGCATAAATCTGAATATTCAAGACGCATTTTCTGACAGGTTTTAGTGTGAGCCTCGTGCTAATGAAGACACCCTCTTCCATAATGAACAGGAGAAACAGTAACACAACCTCAAAGTGAAAAAATCCACTTTTTTTGGTCAGTTAGTCTTTGGGCGATGTGATGTTTGTAGAAGTTTCTATGATTTGTAGGAATTTAGCAAAGCATTAAAGGCTCACATAAAAGCAAGGAGCATATTGTGGTCAAACAAAACGTGCAGGATTCCAACGGCCAAAAGATTAATGCTGGAAAAGTTACTAAATTGGCTCAAGCTCTCCCTCGCTCTTTAAATAACTGACTTTAACTGCACCGGGGTTTCCAAGATGCTGACCAATCATCTGTAAACAAGAAAAACATTTGGATCTGCATCGTGCCAATTACAACACTGCAGAGAGCAACCTCCCGCTGAGCGAGTTGTACTTTGGAGAGAATACAAAGTATCTTTTACCATAATACTATTAGAATGCAGGTCTGAACTGAACTAAAGAATGGCACCGCTATTTTCAGTTGTCCTGTGGGTTGCTTTCATGCTTTTTGGTAAGCCATGGACCAGAACTATTTCAGGATTTTGTTCAGA
>JAPMNZ010963518.1:0-12274 GCA_029875035.1 Pomatoschistus microps | reverse complement strand
ATATTTTATATTTTTCTCACTCAGTTACTTAGTCTTTGTTTGGTTGGTGAGTGTCTTGGCCCAAACAGAGAGTTCCAGCATTAGTGATACAGTCTAAATTTGAGTTTCAAAATGCCCAAGTATCAGCCATCCAAATAAATAAACTTTTTAGTAAGAGGGACACTTTAGTTCAAGGGACCGACAACAAAGATTGTCAAAGCATTTTTTTTTTTCTGGAATTGGTCTATTTTGAGATGTAAAAGGAGGTATGACATGAGCAAAACTGTGGCTACAGTAGTATTTTATCATCACCGTGTCTGGAGTGAAATAATATGGAGATTTGAAGAGTATTTGAGTGTTCAAAAAGCGCTATATATAAACAACACATATTAATATTATCATTACTGGTAATCATGATGTTACTTTGGGTTAACAAGGCGGAGGGCCAAAAAACAGGATGCAGCGGGACACAAATGGCCCTTTTGCCTGAGTTTGGACATGCCTGACTTAGAACACACTTGGAAAAACTTAAACAGGAAAAATATAACAACCAGCAACAAGGACAAAAAGTTATTGAGTACAAAATTCGAATAAACAAAAAAACAACTTATTTGAGATAGAACGTATTTATCAACACTTCATTTGTATTACCAACTATGTCTGTATTGTAATAGTTATTTCATTTATAATATCTTTCTTTTCCATTAGCACCCTTTTGCAGCGACGAATTACAGTCCCACTCAAATATTTGCTTGCTGATGCCCTGTTTTACCAAGAAGCTGCTACTTTTAGAAAATCCACTTAAATGCGATTCGGGACGAGCGGGTGGCATTATTGTTTTGGCACCTGGAGGCTTTAGACATCCCCGGCTCTAATCGTCACGCCCAATACGGTTTAAAGAAAAAAAAAAAAATCTAAAACAAATTATGTGCAAAGCCTTATGAAACTCCGCCAGAATAAAAAGACAGGGCCGGGTGAACATTGTCTGCTCCTTGCTTTAATCAAGGGAACTCGGAGAGGCAAAAAATCCAATAAAACCCAAATACCAATAGGGAGACATTACTTCCCACATCAAAACACCTGTGAATGCACCAAGATTATTGTACCACATGATTTGAGTGTTCAATTCTGAAATCACTCGGGGATACGGTTTCAGAATAATTCATGTTGATAAAAAACTGTTCTCTATGATATGATTTTTTTGTCCGGGACTTTCATTTATTAGGTCGCCACTGCATATAGTGGAATGGAGATGTCTTCCAATAGCTTTCCAATAAAAATCTACTGTATGCTACTTTGAAAAAAACAATAGTGTGACACCTCATGCAGCAGACATACTGTATGATTATTTTTGTATACTTCATTTTTGAGTTTTTGCCATTGTAATTCCATTGGTCAAAAAGCCATTATTCCAAAACATAACACGACAACAATTTTAATGCAAAATGTATGGTAAAACAATTAAAACATGTATATTGAGACAAAAAAAACATTTTTGAGAAGATTTGAATTGAAACATGTATTCATTGTATGTATTGTAGAAATACAGTATATGTTACAATTTACAGTTTTATTGTTGTTTGCATAATTTGCGTAACATATTATTCAGTCAAAACTAAACTCAAAGATCATCTTTCAAGCAGTTAGTTCAAAATCCTTCATTCCTGTGGTTTGTTTTGGATTAATTGTGAATCTTGATCATTTAGATGTATGTTTTAGTAACATTTTGATGCATTGTCACATTATTGCCCTATTATTTTTTTAACTAAATGTTCAACATATATTCAACATATTACAGAAAGACATAGCTCTTCCATGTTCATATACAGTAGCTCATATCAAATTGGGACTTTCCAATTTAAACATATGGATTTTTCAATACATTTACGTTCCAGAATACAAAGTACTCTAAATCTTATATTATAAATCAAATAATGATGACTGTGTGCATCAACTATCCCCCTGCAGCTCCACCTCAGCATTGTTCCAGTGATTATCGACAGACTATAACTCTTTCTGCTAAACGTATATTGCAGTAGATCGATGACTTGAACAAATTGGCCGATATTCCCGTTCTCCAGAGAAGAGCATCCGTCCCAGTTTCTCGTGTGGGTTGATATGTGGGATAAACAGAAGAGCTATATTGTCCTGCCAATTTCTGACTGATGATGCTATTTAAAAACATGCCATTTAAAGCTGCCCTTCATAACGGCTATAATGTTGTGAAAGTATTGTGTATGTCGTTATTCTTTGGGCCAATCAAAAGGAGACGGGATGGATGATAGTCTATTATAGCTCTTGGTATCATCATCATCATCATTAAACGTTATTACGGACTCCCAGTACAGGATAAGAAAAACGCACCACCTAAAACACAAAACAACACATATAATCACAGCAATAAGCCTCCCTCAGAGTAAACAGGTGTCCCAGTTCAAGGTTCAAGATTCTTTTTGCAGTTAAAAAGAGGTAGACTTGGCATCCATACAAAAAATATTCATAAAAATCACATATACACGAATAAAATAAAAAATACACAAAAAATAAATAAAGAAAAGAAGGAAAAAGTGGTCAAAAGGTGCGTATTCAGGACTCCAGAGTAAAAAACCCAGGGTATAAGTTCATATGCAAAAACAGATATTTCAATTTTTAAATGTTGTCCAAATATTGTATTCCTCTAGTTACAATCTTCAACATGTTCTGTTAATGGCAGTGCACTTGAAGGAAGTTGCGCAAGAAGGGATGAAACTTTATTTGTATGGCGCTGAAAAAGATCTGGCTTTTCACAAAACTACTTGGAAAAGAGAAAATTGTAAGCTTTTCTGATATGTTTCCATGGCACTTATCATTTTTCGCATTTAAACTATTCATATATATATACACAGTGTCCCCACTTGTGTGTACATGTATATAGCTTTATTGTATAATATCACAACGTCGTAAGGGAGATGGTGTTTAGCGTACTTTCCTAATCAAGATTTAGACACTGTCATTTGAGTTAGATACTAGTGAGAAGCTGAATTGTAATTGCTTGGCCCTTTTTTATAGGATTTGCAATCTTTTTCACTGCGTTTTGCTTCTTCGCGGTCCGTTCCAGACCTTAGGCTGTTGATGGGCCTACGCAAAGTTTTCATGAATGTTAAAGCATGATAATGAATTATATTGCATGAAATAAACAATACACAATGTTTTATAAATCTGCAGAATATGGCCTTGAATCCTTCACAAACATTTTGAAGATACATTCATTAAGATTGAGAGATCTATTCGTCCCACCGTGGGGGAATTTTCAGTTTTGGATCACCACATAGCACAAAACAGTAGGAATGAGGAGCACACAGCATACATGAACAATACCTCTATGCCGTTATCAGTTAGTAAGTAATCTTATACATAATATATATATATAATTATAAAGCACATTTTTACAGACCAAGGTCACCCAAAGTGCTTTACAGTGTTCAAATAAAATGAAATCTATAAATTTAGCATAATAAGAGTGAACTAATATAGTGTATGAACTATCTGTAGCTTTATTTTAATAAGGAAGCAATCTATCATCTCAAACTTCAGCTTAAGTAAGTAAGTAATCTTTATTTTTATAACCTTTAACCTTACAATTGTTATTTTTGGGCAGTAGTCCTCTCACTCCACACAGAGATGGGAGCGGGGCCACCAGTACAGGAGGCGCATGCACAGCCCTATTGTACCTATTGTATTACGCAGACACTCAGAAAGGCCCTGGTCCGACCAGGATTCGAACCTAGGACCTTCTTGCTGAGAGGCAAGAGTGCTATCCACTCAGCCACCGTGCTGCCCACACCCAGCTTAACACTGACACACACACACACACACACACACACACACACAATATATGATGTTGTAGGAAGAAGGACCACCATTGAGTGTAGTGTCCTACTTTTTAACCACATGCTTCTTTCTGTGACAGCCTAATGAGCAGCTAATTAACACCTGAAAGCAAAGGACCGGTGAACGGTGGAAGGAAAAAGTTTGTTGTGGGAAAATCAAGCTGTTTCTGCCTGTCCATGGGAACCTGCATTAAACAGCCCCCGTGGTCGGCATAGTAAGAGGGGTACCACTGGGAAATGGATTACTTCCTGTCTTTCTTTGTTATACTTCTCGTTGTTGTTGCTGAGATATTTGCTGAGGAGAGACCACCGTGACGTGCCGTAAACTAGGGCACAGCTGAATACTTGCTGAGGACTACTTGACTGAAAAGGCTGCTAATGAGAAGTGGTTCTAGTGGTTCATTATTCGTGAAATTACGGAACATTCTTGTTTACTTTACTTTGAAATTATATTGTTAAAAATAAACTGTATTATTTTATCTATTCTTGATTATATAGCTGTGCAACTTTACTTTTTTTGTCCATGTCTTCAAATTTCACAATTGAAGACATGGACATAGTCTTTATAATATCCACCAAGAAGGTTATGTCTGTTTGCACTTTAACTCTAAAATGGAAGGGCAGATCTAAAAAAAAAGTTATGCAATCATTTTTGAGATGATCCAATTTACCTCTAAATTCAGGACTTTTCTCTATTTTTTTTATCATTATTAACCCGCCTCTTGGTAGGGCTTTGTTCTCTTCAAGTGCCCTTAAAGTTAATAATTGTTTTTTTTTTTTTCGTAACAGACCAAAGCACTGATCATAATTGGCTCTGCTGCTTTGATGTGCACTTGTATTTCACAAATGACAACGGTAAAACCTGTGGAAAGAACTTAGAGAACTGTGTACATGGCTCATATAAACTTGAAATATTTATATATATATGTTTTTTTGTTTATCTTTTCCTCTAACTTAAAACGCATCCTTAAACACTGGTCTAATATTTTCTTTAAGGGGTGTGATTGGACATTTAAAGGTGATTATTACTTTTATTTGAACAGAAGACAGACAGCAGACAGAAGAGAGAAGAGACAGAAGAGAGACAGAAGAGAGACAGAAGAGAGACAGAAGAGAGACAGAATAGAGACAGAAGAGAGACAGAATAGAGACAGAATAGAGACAGAATAGAGACAGAAGAGAGACAGAAGAGAGACAGAAGAGAGACAGAAGAGAGACAGAATAGAGACAGAAGAGAGACAGAAGAGAGAAGAGACAGAAGTGAGACAGAAGAGAGAGAGAGAGATGTTATACTATAGTTAGATATTTAATTTTAGATCTAGATGTGTTTCCTAATCACTGTGGGTCCAAACAACACAGCAACCTTTCCCACTGTTGACCCGGTATTTCAACACATGTCCAAAAAACATTATAGCCACAATGGAAAAAAAACGCCTAATGTGTGTGTCCCTGGGTTCTGCACTGTACTGCTTAGTAACAGCTATTTGTACATCTACCGTCCTTTACAATTAACCCATAATTGTGAGGCAGTCATTTGGATGCCTCTGAGGCTGATGTTAGAGACCTGTCGTTTATTGGAAGTTGCTGCTCCTCCACCAGAGCAGTTTTTGCCTTGACTCTAATTTCACTTTTCGATGAACTGTCCTCCGCGCCCTCGGCACCTGCGTTATTGGCCTTGTGTAATATTGTGCCGCTTTCAAAGTAATTAACTACAAGGAATAATGAGAACACAGTGTCTCGCTGCTCAACATGTTACTCAAATCATTCATTTAGCAAGCCCATATTTCACACACTGCACTGCGTTTGGAGTTAATTGGCAAACTTCTACACCCAAGTTAACTCGCGTTACAATGAGTACATAAATAATGACCACAACATTAATAACTTAAAGATGCTGTCAGTGATTTAATTTGTTTTAAAATATTGTGGGAAAACGTCCCTAAACCCTAAAAGTAATCAAGTTATCATGTTTTTTCAAATAGTAATGGAATTGACCAAATGCCTACAATCTCAATACATTAAAAAAATATATATTTTGGAGCGGACCGATAAAAATAAACCAATGGGATTCGTTCATGGTCGGTACTAGATCATATACGGAATCGGGACAAAATCGGAAGTCGGGTGGTTTTGAGTTGGTGCTACGGCTAAGCTAACAAAATCACTGCATGACGATTATTTTAGTTTGGCTGAAATACACATTTCTTTAGCACAATTCTGTCAAGGCTATAGTCGTCATACATCTGTGGAGTCTCTGGGCCTTTACACTGTTTTAATCATTCATGCTGCATTCCATTTCAAGCCATTTTATTCTTGATAAATTAAATACACAAATGAACAGATGATGAATCCATAGTGTGCCCTGCCATATATTAAAGTTTAAGGCAATTCATTCAGTCAAGTTAATTACATTTTAAAGGCTCAGAGCCATGCTTCAGTCATACAGTCTGTGAAGGATACAGCCGAGCGCGTCTGTGGCAGCTTAAAGGGTGATTTAATTGGTTTCACTCCTTTGTTTTGACCAGAGATTGAACATAATCGAATGTACGTTTCATGAATCATGGATAATGCATGGGGGCTATGCTGTGAGGAAATGTGTGTTATTTCTAGAAGCAGGGTGTGAAACTTTCTTTTTCCCCTTGTGGATGTTATGGACAGAATGACATAAAAGTTAATCCAAACAAGTCACAGGAAAAAATTTGTAAGATAAAAAATATCTGGAATATTTGAAAGATGGATCTAAGTTTACACCATTTTTATTGTTTGTATTACATTTATATCACATTTAAATAGATGCAATAGAAAAAACATAACACGTTTACTGAAAATGCAATTGTACAATAGATAGATACTTTATTGATCCCCGTAGGAGACATTCAGGTGTCCATTAGCAGCAAAAATAAAAATAAAATTGATCATTCTAAAAAGATAACAATAGTAAAAATCAGCAACAGCCCTTCAGGTCACAGCAGCGGAGGTGGAGTAGCCTCTGGGTGGAGCAGGATGGTCAGGGCAGCACAGATGGAGTAGCCTCTGGATGGAGCAGGACGGGTCACAGCAGCAGAGGTGGAGTCGCCTCTGGGTGGAGCAGGACAGGTCAAAAGGTGGAGTACCCGCTTGGTTCGGACCATTTTCTCTGCTCTAGTCAGTAAGTACATTTTTCAAAAAGTCAGCATTCCTCCAGTGGATTATCCCTCTGTTACAATGTACTTATTCTTTATTGCCCTTGTTTAAACCATACCTAGAGTTGATTTTATCTCTATCCATGCTAGAAACCTCTGGCATTGTGACACTACCACGCTATGGACAAAGCCATTTTATACATTCTAAAACAAAAGTATTGCCTCCAAATTATGTTCTGGGATTGTTTCCTCATTCTGGTCACCTCCTACTAAGATATTACTTCTATCTCTGTTCCACTTACAAATACAATCTATATTCTAAAACATAACATTCCAAATGAAATGTTCCCAAGAGTATACATTTGAACGCTAACACCACTAATGCATATTTACTCATTTAACAGAAGTCTCTTGCTGAAGTGTTTTGTGCTATGGCCGTGTTGTGAACTGTGTTTGTGTGTTTGAACCTGATCTAATTTGTTTGCACCTGACGTTAATAACACCGCGACATAAAAGGCGACTAGAACTTCAGGTTTTATATAACAGTGAAAATCACAACTCAAAAAAGTGTGAATAAGAAATAATGAATCCATTTTTAGACAAGGAGAGAAGCAGGCGAGAAGAACGGATCGAAGACGCTGCTGCTGCTGCTGCTGCTGAGTTATATTAGGAGTTCTTATTTTTGTGTCCTCTGTGGGTTGAAGTGACGCAATCCTGCAAGAATAAAAAAAAAGCTAATTCTTTTCTTCTCCCGTACACTCCTACACTGGAAGAAAGAAAAGCATTTTGTACATGTCTCTCAACCTGTCATAAATCTCATAAACAAAACGCAAACCATTAGCGCGTCTTAGAGGGGGATAATCGCTGTCCCTGTCAAAGTTAACGCTGAGATAACAACCAGGCAATCAGCGGCTGCAGTCCGCGGGACGGGGTGCGGGAGGTTGCCACGGTTACTCACCATGACGATGCCGTGCTTGTTTGACATGGCCTCATCTCTTCCACACTCAGAAAGATTTCTATGCTGTTGGATTACAGAGGAACAGTAATTTTCTGTACTATTTCCTATGTTTTTATTTCCGCCACTTGGAAATGAGCTGCTCTTATTGGTTGGTTTTGAAAATACATTTCGGCCATAATGTTTTTGTCAGATAAAATTCTAGATCACTGCCCAATCCTTTGCTATTCTGGTTTTGAAAACATATTGCTTGTTGTTGTTGAAATATATGAATAAATAATTGAAATCTGCAAGTTAAGAGTGCAATTCTTTCTTTAAACTTTTCATCATACTGTTTTATCTGCACCTCAGAAAGGGTTTTTTGGTCTTCAGTAGAAGTGGACCAAACAATCAGAAAAGTTCTGGACCAATGCTAGTTTATTGACTGACATGAATGATTGACATATGTTCACTTATTTGGTGGTCAAAACCAAATAGAACCAGAATTGGTCCAGTTAAAGTGACCCAGAGCAACAAGTGTGAACGTGCCCTAACTCCAATATTGATCGTGACATTTGTATTTCATGCAATGCAGTTAAAACAAAGCATCGTTACACCCACCATTTTTCTATCTTTGTTCATAATTTTGTCAAAATATGGGGCAATTAGGAGACAATACTATGGAGAGATACAATTTGGTACAATCCCAGCCAAAATGGCACACTTGGTCACATGGCATACTCACGTTGCCAATTTTAATCACATTATTAACTTATTCTATTATAAACTTGCCCGGTCAATTGAATAATAATATTGACCTAACAAGGATTACATTTCAAAAGTCTTAACATTAAATAGGAATAACTAGTATTTAGTTTCTATAAATGATTACACTGTCCACTATTTCACCTTATCATGCTTTGGTTCATAATATAATGGAATATAAATACCTTTTAACAATTATCATCAACTAATTAAGTGACTCAGACTCAAATAAAAGGTCAAACACCCTAATGCAAAAGGTACACATATAGAATCAAACTATTTCTTGATAGAAAAGTGTGCTGGACTTTCTGCTAAGTTTGGCAAACAGCTTCCAGCCATGTTACAAAAAAAAACAGCTTAGAGTTGATATTTTTCTGAGTACCCAGTTGACTTGACAATTTTCTGGTCATTAGTAAAAACGCGAACAATCTTGTCTCCTGCTGGTCTGACACTGAGGGCTGTCAGCTGGTCTGTCTGCTGCTCTCACTGACATGCCTCTAGTCTGTCCATATACCCCGGCTTCCATTCGCTCCAATTTACACGGCACCGGCACCGGACAATGGCTCTCCGGAGACAGGATATTTCCTCCTTTGGTCAGCAATCTCAATACACTATGTTTCGTTTATGGGCTCTCCCCTGAGGCTATTCTGCGGGAATGTACAGCCACGTTGGGACAGGCATTCATCTCAGGAGCTATCAAATGCACAATGGCATTTTTGTGTTGCTGTGAATAATGTAGCATCCATGTTGTGTGTACCGAAAAAGAATAAAAAAAAGGAATTGTTGCATTGCAAACAATTTTCAGGGACAATCCATATCTGTTGTATACTTTAAATTTCCAATGATATTAGTGATGATGATATTATTATTTCTTTTCTGTTTTTTCTAGTTTGAGTAGTATTTATGGTTTACCAGTGTATGCTAGAATTTTTTTTTTTTTTTTTGGATGTGGTGGTTACATATTGTCATAAAGTTCCCCAATGCCACAAATATATTTTTTAAGATTTTTACTCAAAAGCCCAACTCCAATCCACTGTATTTATAGAGCTTATAGATTTATAAGTTCTGCGCACAGATAAAAAACAACACATTTAAATACACAGGGTTGCCAACTTTATATGAATCGAAAATAGAATAAGTAAAACAGTATGTATGAATTAAAAACAATAAAAATGTAATACAAAAATTATAAAATTCCAGTTATCCAATGCAAAAATAAATATAATGACAATAAAACAAATACAATAGATGAAACAGAGAATCACAAAAGGCAGATAGTACAACTGCATAATACAATTAGAAAAGGGACATTAAACCACAGACAGCAATTGGAATTTCGATAGCAAATTAAAAATGTCAATCTCTATATTATCCATCTATCTTGTCCATACACCTAAGTCATTGGTGTTGTAATGCAGGAGGTATCCGGGTTGAAGACTTATCGTTTATTCTCCTCTTGTGCTGTGCATCGTTTTGTCCCGGTTGCCGCTGACAACTAAACCATTCTGTTTCCTGATGAATGATCATCTGTGCCGGGCTTTTATTGCTTTCCGAAGATTACATCAGCTCATAGCAAATCACTTTTGCCGGCGAGATGTGTGATAATAATATAAATACTTCAAACCATATCTTTATACAAATGCTGCTTTTAAGCTGTTGTCTTACCTCTAACGGACCATGTTTCACCGTTGACTCTAAACGTGTGGATAATGAAGCAAAGATGAAACTGTGAAATGGCGGTGATGTTGTAGCGGAGTTGTTTTAGAAATATTAGTGGGTGGCAGTTCTGAAGGGGATGAAGATTAATGAATGAATGGATGGATTGACCAAAACGGAGATAAAGTTATGCCACTGGAGAACATATGCATTTACACATTGGGTTGTTTAAGTGAAAAACTTTGTAAAGACATGTCAATTTCATTCTGCAGTCACTATAAACTTATCTTTGTCTCCTCCCAGCAAGTTTATGTCTATGTATGGTAAAAAAAGGGATCAATTGTTAACTAAATCAATTAATCAACTTTTATTTGTAGAGCGCCTTTCCTACACAGAGAGGATTCATGGTCCGAACCAAGTGGATCAGCCAAAAATCCACTGGAGGAATGCTAACTTGTTAAAAAATGGAAGTATATTCAGCATTTTACTTTGGACTAGAGTAGAAAAAATGGTCCGAACCAAGAGGCTACTCCACCTCTGCTGCTGTGACCTTAAGTGCTGTTGTATTGTATTATTACTTTTGTTAGCTTTTTAGAATGATCAATTTATTTGTTTTTTGTGTGAGGATGGATGTGTTTTTGCTGATACTGGACACTTGAATTTCTCCTACAGGGATCAATAAAGTATCCATCTATCTATCTACAAGGCAACACATTTCACATCAAGCATAGATCAATATTCAAATCTACATAAACATAAAAAAAAATCCCAAATCCCAAAATCACTACTTGAACAATCCACTAGTTGTTCATTGTCGGATCATCTTGTTACGGCAGAGATTGACACGGCTACAGTATGTCCAACACATAGGGCCGGAGCATTATAATCAAGTAAACACATATATATTAGCATGTACCAAACCACAGTAGTTCTTCACAGACACATCTCAGAACACGGCGTACTTGTGGTGCTTTTGGTGCCTGTGCTTGGGGTCTTGTTGGCTGGCAGATGGAAAGGGGTGACTAAGGCTGCCAGGAGGACTAGCGCTGGGAGAGGGGCCTTTGATATGTGGGCCGCGGTCTATGGAGAAATCACCAGGACTCTTTGATCGCGCACAGCCAGGCCGACACGTGTGCGCATGTGGACCCGAGCGTTTGAAGTCTCTGCTCCCTACTGTACATAAAAGGTGGAGTTAGCGCTTCCTCACATGCTAATTGATCTGCTCTGATGTCGACTGTGGCGGTGTCATGGATCAGTGTTAAACTATGATAACAAAAAAGTTGTTCAATGTTCTGTTTGGTACTCAGCATAAACACGGCATGGCGTACCTGAATGCATTTGTTTGACACTAGTATTTGCTGATCAGTCAATTTGACGGCTTTTAGTTTATGATGTGTGATTACCCAAGGTGTGTGTACCTTCTTTGATCTTTTCAAATGTGTGATTTTTTCTGTATCGATATATAGTTCATGTCTATGTCAGTGTTTTTGTGAAATCATATATTTTTTTATGTGAAGAATCGGGCAGTTATTTTCCACCAGAGAAGGGCAAGTGTTAGTTACCATGGCAACACACTGTCTAGGTCAGGTGGTAACATTTGGTAGTTTCTCAGCAAACTATTTCAAATTATATTCACCAGTATTAGCACGTTCAAAGTTTTTAAAATGTAAACTACTTTTAATAAAACTGGTGAAAGTTGTTTGGGTTGCAATTTTTAGAGATTCCATTGGTTTGAATGGGCGCAGTCAAAATGACGGTTCTGAGAGTTCTGGTTGTTTCAGAATTCTTGGAGTCTGGGAGAAGTCCCTATACACAATCCGACAAATCCGATTGTGTACAGAGAGCGCTCTAAAGGTTTTCATTTAATTTTCATAGTGCCATCATAACCTTGTTGATAAGTCTCTGAGTTTGGTGCAGTATTTTTCAGAGTTTATGCAATTTGCAATATT
>JAPMNZ010963513.1:0-18285 GCA_029875035.1 Pomatoschistus microps | reverse complement strand
GTCATACATTATTAGCTCTGTCTGTTTTTCAGAATTCTTACTGGGTCTTAAATCTGGTTCTGAAATGTTATCTTAAAAATACATGAACAAGTTTTTAATTTGGATATCTGGCTCTTAAAATGTGTACATTTTTGAAGAACAAAAATGTCATAAACAGCTGATGAGGCTGGTCACAGGACTGACCTGTCTGACTATGCTTGTAGCTTCATTGTGGTACACACAGCAGCACAGACCACTGCTGACCTGTCCTCTCACACTCACATCTGTGTAATGCACAAAGTGGTGTATGTTTGTCCTTGTATGGTGAAACAGAGGGCGTGACACAGCTGAGGAGGGGTCATTTCCCCTAATAATGTGGGATTTATCAAACCCAACATGTGGCCTACGACCATTCTAACTCTTTTAGTAAGAGTTTCCCACCGGTGAGTAACGGAATACATGTAACGGTATGTCACGTATTCAGAAAACTCTTATTCAGAAACTGTATTCCGTTACAGTTACTACTTTAACTTCTAGTATTTAGGGTAACGTTACATTCTGAAAATCATGGGAATACATACTTTTTCATATTACGTCTTTAAGGTAAAAAAAAACAACAACAAAGAAAACGTTGTGTCCAAGCATTACGCATCCAACCAGTCCAGTCCAGGCAAAAGGCACAGAGGAGACTGTGGTTTGAAAATAATCAGAGACCGCATCATCAGCGCAGGGAACACGGAAACAAGTCGGGCAATGCATTCACATTGTGGAAGTTCATTCACTATTTCATTCATTCTATTTTCTTCTTAGAGAAAGTAAATGATAGCCTCCGCAGCAACCACTAAACTAGCATCAGCTAAACGTAGCTTTCCAGTGCTTTTTCTGCCCAGCACTGTTAGTCCCCTGGTCCCTGGTCTGAACTACAACACAAACATAGACCACAGCAATGAGCAGAAGCATCACCTTTATACCTTAAGCCTTAGTAAATCAACAAATTAAACAAAAAAACTGTATTTGTTTGCCAGTAGGTCTGGGAAATAGAATGTGGGAGTTATTTATTATTTCAACAAATGGTCTTGAAAAAGACTGAAAAAGAATATTACTTGAAGAAACCGGGGGGAATCCTGCTTTTGTTCCTTTGTTGTTCCTCATCTTATTCCTGCTGAAATAGGTTTTTGGCCAAAAACTCCAGGTCTCCTCAAATGATACAGGCTAGTGTGTCGCTAGTCTTTTTCAGAGGAAAGAGGAACTGTTTTCAAGGCTGTTCTTTACATGTGGGTCAGGTGAAGAAGATTCTACAACTACACACAGGTCACTCCAGCTATAGGGACAATAATGGCTCTGGTCACAATCATAGACTGTATATATTAACGGACGTAGTCACGCCCATCTCCGCTGTTCTAACTAATGGGCCAAAAATTGGGCTTTCATGGAGTGATTCAAAATGGCCGCGGGGCCTGGAAAATGTAAAAAAACGCATCTGCGCCTGCGTCAGCTGGCACGAGCCCCATTCATTTAAATGAGTGCCTTCAAAAATTCACAGTAACTAAAAAAGAGTGGTCCGTGAAAATTCACTCCCCTCAGCATTGACACACATGTGGAACGGAGCTTTGGGCCAAGAGCCGACTTTTGGACCATCCTGTAAAGGAGGTTTCCAGAGGTGAGAAGATGCTATATGTTAGCATTGGCTAATTCTTATTCCGGGTCCACCCCCCTCAGCCCAGGGTGGTATTGCAAGCATGTCAGCACACGTCATTTTGGCCACTTTTGGGCCAGGACCCGCCCACTGGTTACAATATGTGTAACAGGAGTCATGCTCTTACCTTCAGCGTTTAGGCTGTTGTACTACTCTTTCCTTTATAAAGTTGTTCTTGAAAAAATAAATTGCAAATATATTTTTTATATTGCTCCATGTGGATGATAAACTTGCCTTTGTCCATTGGGGGTCATGTGCAGAGATTTTAGAAGTTCTTGTCCTCTACACCCTCAGCCCTGGATCTACAGCTTCAGTCCTGGATCTACAACCTCAGCCCTGGATCTACAGCTTCAGTCCTGGATCTACATCCAGGACTGTCCAGTCCCTGTAGGACCAGGGGATTAGACTCCCCTGCATTGGCAAATAACTAAAATGAACAGTGATGACCATTTATTATGGCCATAGGTCACTCTCTGTGGACCAATGGTTTCTATGTGTTTGTTATTATTTTATTTCCTGTGTTCAAACTGTTTTTCTGATCTGTTGTTGCGGATTGACAACTTTGTAAAGTACTCTGAGGAAACTGTTATTGTGTTTAAGGTTGTACAAAAATAAATTGAATTGTATAGAATTCCAATAGGCATTCCTGAAAGAGTTCCTGTTTTCCATGTGGTGACACTGGTCCAAACAACACAGCAACATCACATTATAAGTGTACTCACCTGCCCAGAGACTACAGATGGAAAGTTGCAGTCGCTAAATTTGGAAATCATGCCCTACACCCACCTCCGGTGGTAGCTTAGGATAATACATCTTAACATTGGTTTTATTTCATTTTAGTTCCAGTCCATATTCTCTTCCGGTACAAACACACAGTGGCGCATCACTGAAGCCTGGGGCCGCCCAAAGACCAGATTTTCAAATTGTGTGAAACGAGGGTGGGATGTGAAAAGTGATTTATGCAAAGACAGACGCTCTATATTTACACTATTCACTACCCTAAGCAGCAGTCAGGGCGTAAGAGCCTTATCTCCCACAGACATGTAAAGGAGGGAAAATGGTTTTGGAGACGCATGTTAAGAGCACATCGCACCACTCTTGATGGAACTAGTCTGAGGTTAATTGGAAGCAGCCTGGAGCCTGAAGCCAATGGCATCTTCTCTGATTCGCTGTCTGCTCAGTATCTATCACTTCCACCATGTCTAAGCAATCCCCAAAGCCAGTGCGACCCGGCCTGCGTTCTCTCAGACATTCCATTTAGATTTTGTCAAGATACAGCCATCACATGATACGTATTGTCTCAGGCTGAGGGCCAGAGAGGTCCTTTGGTGGTTTCTTTGGTCCGTATCTCGACCATCCTTTTGTTAAAACTCCAAACTAGCCTCCTCCAACGGAGATAAGAGTCGCAAACAGTGTTCACAGCTTCAGATAGTTTCAGTCGTGATGATTTTAGCAATGTTTTTTTTAGATTTTAGCAATTTTAGAGATTAATGAATTCAAAGCTGAAAACTAAACATACATGCACTGATTGTTTAAAAGCATGTCATGTGGACCATTGATAAGGGCTGTCCAGTCCCTGTAGGACCAGAGCTGGAGTTGTGGTTGCATTGGACTTGGCAATTTGGGGGGGAAAGCGATCGCATTTTTTTCCTACATATCGATGAATCTGCATTTGAATCTGGATCACATTTTTGAGATAGCAATTAGCTCATAGTTAACATGTATTGATGAAGAAGATTTGTGACAGACAGTCTTCAGTGGTGATATCTATTGTCGGACCCTATTGATAAACTTTGCAGTCAAGATGTCAAAAGTTAAGAATTCAATATCCGTGGTGATGTGAAAAAATAAATGAACAAATTGAGAAATGAACAAAAACAAATTGAACGCAACCGATTCAAAAGGGGAATACTAGATGAAACTGGAAAATCCTCGGTGAAATTCACTTTTTCTACCTCTACATAAAGCTTTGCGATGGACCTGGTCTCCCGTGCTGTGCTGACATTTTGTGAATGTGTCGTGTTGATAAATAGAATGACTTTTATAAATGTCAAAACTCCATGTAATCCTTTTATAACACATTTATTTATTTTCCACACTCCGCTGTTTGAAACTTTGCTTCTAACCATCGCATGCTCTTCTCTTTTCTGACACAAAATGCTCTTTTAATATATTTATTTAAGTTTGTATATTCGCACAGTTTACCTTTTCCCATTTGTCATCCCAGCCACAACATTTAATTTAGCATTTTTCCCATAATCCTCAGTGTGGAAGTAATCCCTTTAAGAGTCAAAACAACAAGCCACCCAATTGCCTAATCCATGTATTTTACAGCTGAGCAGAGACAACTTCAGCAACATTGTTCTGCATTACATTGGACTTTCATCACCTTTTTTGTTTTGGACTGAGAGCCACCACTCTGGCTCTGGCTCGTGAAATGGAATAACGTAAAAAGGACAGGATTTAGCGCCTTCATTTATAGCCGCGAGCCGGAAAAGCTTGTTCAAACAGATTTGTGTGAAAAGTGAAGCAAGTGGCACAGGTGCTCGGCTAATTGAAAAGCGAGAAGGAAATGTATAGATGGGCTTCAGCTAAAGACAATCTGAGCCATCTGGAGCCTTTTCACAAACTGCGGAGGACTCAAAGGGAAGCTATGTATTAGATGACTGGAGCAGACTTTTGCCATGAAATTAATGTGCAAATACAGTGTTTACATGCGCCTATGTTGCCAGGTTTAGTCTAAAAGCGATCAGGGAGACGGAGAAGTGACGGAAATCGGGAGGAGCGTTTGGCAGAATGCAAAACTGTTTGTGAAGTATGAGTGACTTTTCCCCTGATGAAAAGTGCGAGAACGAGTGCATCTACTTGGAGTCTGGAAACTTTGCTGTGTTGAAAGTCACGCATATTATTTTGAAGTATTTGAATTAGTTGAATATAGTTTTGGACGTTTAAGCAGTTTTCTGAAATTGAGAGGTAATGGCCGGAGAAAATAATGTTATTGACTCAGGGGGTTGAATTATGTGTCTGCATAAGTTTCCTCCGGTTTCCCCAACCACTAAAAACATGCACCATAGTGAGAAAAATTACAAAATATGTTGGTAAAAAGACAACCAGAGTTTTACAAAAAACAAAACATCCAGTGCAAAATCACTGACTTTTGCAGACTCTTGTTTTAACAAACTTAGTTTTAACCATAGTTGTCAACAGTGTCATAAAAGATCTATAATAGGTCAAATGCTCCAGCTCAGATAATCCTGACCAAGGCGAGTAATCAGCCTTTGGAGATGGGTTCATGGATGCTGCTTCTGACAGAGGCACTAGTGTTACTGGATGGGTCAAATGCAGACAACACCTTTTTCCCCACATGAATGATAAACTTGCTGTAGTCCATTATAATGAGACTCCCTCTGGTCCTGGGTGTACTGCACTGTGACTTTAGTAGATTGTTTTTTAAAGTCTGCAATTTGTGTTGACTCTTTTATTTTGACACATCCTCCCATGGTGAAAACCCGACGTGGGTCCAACAACACTGTCTGTCTGCGGAATCAAAACGCCTTTTGTATGAATCAATGAACACTGCTCACCATGTATGTGTGAACATTTATCTGTAACAGTAATGCAGTAGCAATGTAAGATAGATTCACCTCTTGAGACACAGATTTACCCTGCGCTCCATTGATTGCAAGCCATGTCAAAACTGACAGAACATGACTCTGTAACTCCTGCACGACCTGCAGTCATGAATGTATATCCGCACTGCTTGGAGCTTGTTGGCTATTGGCGGCTGCACACACTCCCTCCACCATTGGATGTTCTACACCACGTCTATCTCTGTCAAGAAAGCTGCTCTCCCTTCCCCGTGTTTGGGACATTTCATGTTTCCCAGAGGGGCCTGTGTGGTGACTCAAAATGTCCTTAGTGTGAAGGGAAAGCTAGTGATAGAAACAAGCTAGTTAAGGTTAGGTATTAGTGACGTGAATCTCAATACATAGTTTCTTTTTTGTGGTTTGAAACTTAAGTACCCCAGCTTGAAAGCTTGTTGAAGATAAGATAAGATCAACTTTATGGATCTCACAATGGAGAAATGTACAGTCTATGTAATAACTTCATTAGAAATATCCTGTTACACTCAATGCAATATTTCTCTAAAGAGCAATGTAGTTACTTTTCTGTTCCCTCACTAAAGTAAACCAAGTCTCCATCCTAGTTTGTGCTCATTCCCGTGTGCTTATCTGAAGTGATGCTGTGATCCTGCAGTGTCCGGTGGGTGAAGGGGCAGTGGAGGGTCATCCATTATCCCCGAGGACTGGTATCTGCTCAGGGCTCCGCTATCTCTACTGCGGCTCTGATAAATGAGACTGTGATGAGGACAGTGGTGTCTTTAGAGGCCGACACCCATACAAGGCCGTACACTCAGGCAGACTCTGGGTAAAGAAAGTTTGTTTGCAACAGGGGCATGGATTTGAAATGCACTTGGTTTGGATTGTCTTTTATCTTCAGCTCGTTTTAAGGAAAGGGTTAGGGTTAGGACATTTATTCGTATAGCATGGAATGCAACTCAATGTGCTTTACACAATGAGACAAGACAACACAACAATGCACAATAAGACATTTAACAGATCTGAGAGTACATTAAACAAAGCCCAAGCCTTTAACTTCAGACCACGCATTCTGTGGAGCCTTGTTTGGGTGAGTGTAGCTCTTAAGAGTCAGAGTTTGAGCTGTTTCAGACGTTATACTTTGAATGAATGACGCTTGTATTAGTCCCACAGTGAGGAAATTACAGCAATTACATACTTGCTTTCAATTATTGAGTTGTCAAAAACATATGTCTGCTACTTTGGTGACATAGTTTGAAAGTGGGAAGTTTTCTTCCTCGTGGTGGAAAGCTGGGACAAGTCAAAACAACATGCAAACCTTTCCCACTGTCATCCCGTTTTGACACAGCATCTCAGCACAAAATGAAAACACACGCAAGTCACAGTTTGACATTTTGGACTGAGAGAGGGTGGTCCTCTCTTTTTCACTTTTCCGTCTAAATTTGGACAGAGGCCAGACATACATGCATGTGAAAACTAGATGGAAAGACTGAGGGACTTGTTACGAGGATTTTATCACCATCTGTTGTGGTTAGAAATATAGGTACCACAGCTTTAAACCCGCTTGGTGCCTGCTTTGTAAACTTGGCAGTGTCTCCTAATGTAAAGTAATCCACAAGAGACACAGATAATGACTTCAGTAAAGATTGCAGAACAAAATGAAAAGATTCAATAATGCTTTTGCAGCTGCTGACTCCTGTGGGCTGTGGGAGGCACAAGACGCCAAGGCATTACATATGTGCTTAGACCGTATACTCTGCTTTTATTACAATTGTTTGAAAGTTTGTGTTGTGCATTCACATAAGGACACCAACGCATCAGTGTATCTGCTCGCTCTGCTTCCCACACAAACAACAACAATTAGAAGCAGTCTTGGTGCATAGGCTTGTATTTATGATCCTAATTAGAGTTTCTGCCCTAGACTTCAGATTGCTACAGCTGGCTTGGTTGAATCTCTGCTACAGTGTTTTTAAACTGTGGTGTATATTTATACAATTTATAAATGCATTTATTCGGTAAAATTGATTGGGACAACACAGATTAGTGGACAAATTGGTGCACAAATTGGTCATTGCAAAACTGCTCATTTACATCTGATGTCAGGTCACACAGTTATAATAATGTACGACTAATTGGCCTCATCCTGGAGGTGAGTAAGTCATAATTATTCATATAGCGCATTTCAGAGGCCACAAAAAGCACTTCACAATTTTGGTGAAAGCTTCCGTTCACTATACTTTAGGAGATGCTGTCGGGATAACAAAACAGGCTTCAGGTGTTTTAAAGCTGGGTTACCTAAACAACAACAAATTGAACTGTGTAAAAAAAAAATCCCTGTAAGTCGTCCCTCTGCCTTTCTTATGCATGTATTTCTAGCCTCTGTTGACACATGTGGTCGCAAATTGCCTCTTTCAAACATAAATTCCATTAAAATCATGGCGGACTATAATGTAACATGTAACAACAGACATGTTGGCACACACACACACACACACACACACACACACACATACACACACCATTCCATTTGCCTGATAAACTGCACCTACTCAAGATGAATGGCCCATTTTATGTTCCCAAAAACCTTGTTTATCTGAAAAAAAAAATCTTCCAAACCAGCTGTCTGTGAAAGGAGACTGTTTTTGATTCTACTTTTCAAAATAGCATTGCTGCCCTCTGGTGGAAACTGTATGGTGTTGTCTAAACAACAAACAGCTAAAAAATAAACAAGAAAAAACGAATTTCTCGTCTTTTACATTGGATTTTTAAAAGTCAATGTTGAGCCAATGACTTGGCAGATCTGTTAAATGTCACCAAGGTTAGTGAAAAGAGGAAAGAAGGACAAGGAAGGAGATGTTTGTATGGATTAGGATGTAGTTAATCTCTGCAAAGTTACCTTCCACCGCAAAGCTGGCAGAACAGAACAAACAGTAACAGCATTGCATCCGAAGATAATTGGTGCAAACAGTGATGGAAAAAGTGTCATCTCAGAACTCATGAGTGCACAGAATACTCATTTCAGTAAAATGTAGGAAAGATGACCTTCACATTCGCACTCAAACTGTGCGTAAAGTTTTCCCTAGTTTGTGCGATTTGAGAAGTTGAAAGCAGAAACAATAATGCAAAATTGTCTGCAATCCTGTGTCTCTCCAGCAGGGGGACTCATAGGGCGACTGGCCCATTGAAAAAGGACACGTTCATTAGTCATGAAAAAGGTTTGGTCTAACACACGCTGAATTGAGGCATTTCTTCTGTCCATGTTATATCCTAAATTACAAATGTTTAGTGTGACAGCAGCGTTAGAAATCTTCATAAATACATTTCACAAAACCTTAAGGTTAAAGCAGACATAACATGCAAGTTGATTTTTTACATATTTTGTCCATATTTAGTCTGTTTTCCTGTTGAAACTCTGTCATAGATCATTACTATAACAGACAAAAACGCATGTATTCATTAATGTTTTCAGACACAGACTGTGTTTGGGACACCGTGTTGTGTTCCTCAAACCCAGACCACCACAAACAGATACAACACAACTGAACTTTGTATACAGGACACAACATGGACTTTTCCCAGAAACAATCTGCACTGTGTCATTGTGGAGCTAGTGGGGTGTTGAGGGAGATGGTGGCTGCCGGGCGCTGTTTAGTGTGTCCTTCTGCTGTCCCCTGTCCCTTTGCTCTCACCTGGTTCCCAACTCTCCTGGGTCCACTGTTCTCACCTGGTCCCTGCTCTCCACTGGTCCTTCTGCTGAATGACTCACATCGGATTTAACATTGTATTAGAAAAAACATGCTATCTTTTGCATGTGGAAAGAAGCGCTTTTGACACTTTGGACCTAGATTTGCGTAGGTTTCCTCCGGGTACTCCAGTTTCCCCTACCATTAAAAACATGTACAATAGCTCTGGCATGCGCCTCCTGTACTGGCAACCCCGCTCCAATTTCTGTGTAGAGTGAGAGACAAATGCTCAAAAATAACAATTGTAAACCGCCTTGTGACTCTGGTCTGTGAAAGGCGCTATATAAATAAAGATGACTTACTTACTTAGATCTGACTGGCTGAGTGAGGATGATCCCACTTTTCTGTGAAAAAGCTGATGTAAGGGGAGGAAGTTTCATAGTTCAGAATATAACATGGAAAATGAAAGAATGGCAATAAATGAAATATTGAATCTTGACAAAAAGGCCAATAGTAAAATTTCTGAAACACTTTATTTTCTTAAATACCACTTGACATTAGAACAGTCACATACATATGAGGAGACATTCTGGTCCTTCACACGCAGCTCTTCAGACTCTGCTTACACACATCTGCAGACATCAGGAGATTATAAACATAAATATTGTGTTCAAAAATCATTAGTCTGACTCGTTTTAAACAATAGAAGGGATGCACTGTAAAAATGACGTAATATAAGTTGATAATTGCTTCAATTAGGTCAAATTTATTGTGATTTCAATGCGTTTTGGGGTTTCTACACCAATGGAACAAGCAGTAATAGTCTTATTTTAAAAGGATTTCACGTTTGTCTGTCTTATATCCGCTTTCCAGCATTGTTCCGTCATGAAAAACAGACCTGGAGTTGTTTCACGCTCCATCCATGCTAATATCAGGAACTTGAACAACCCTACCCTTTTTGTTTAAAACCTTAGTTTCTGCTTTAAAACCCACAGTGAGCCCTCAAAAGTATTTACGTTCTTTACATCGAGAGCTCCATTTTGGGTTTGAAATGCATAAAAGTTTGTAACGATAATACTTATGTCTAAAGCTGGGGTACCTAACTTTAGTTTCATACACTATACATGTTTTGTTTCTCAATAGCCTGATAAAAGAAACAGTTTATAAACAAATGACACTGGAGCACACTATCTGCCATGTGGGCCCGTGTTTGACTTGGGATAAGAGCTCTTTTTCTGTTGTTTTGTCTGAAAATCTGATTTAAACATGTGGCAAAAATACATGTATGGGAAAACTTGTGATAGAATCTAATTACTTTTTTCAATAAGTTGCGCTCATGTTGTAGAATTCCATTTCAGTTGGAACAGGTTTCAATGCGACTACGGGATTATGTTGAAATAAATATTGAAAAAGAAAATGTCCAAAGGTTTTTTCCAATCCTTATTTAATAGTAATTAGATTCATAAAGTTGGCTCTATCATTCTGATGTCTGAAAGTATTTTCAATTATGTTAAAATTTGTTTCAGTTTTTGTTTCATGTGTATGTTCCAAATACAGAGAAATTAGCTTTAAATAGAGACTAGAATCTGACTTTTGACACTGCTGCTCTCCACCACAATGTTCAATTAAAAGCTTTTTGGAAATGTGTTAGGTACCTTAGCTTTACTAACATTTCCACAAATAATGCATCATATTCGTCCTTTATCTAGAATAAGACTTTTTTGATTGTTCCATTGGCAAAAATACAAATAATTCAAGTACTTCCAAGAAGAAAAGCTGTTTGAAGTCATTCCTCCTCGTCTCATTTTGATAATATAGAAATGACCCAATAAAAAGAGGTAAAAAGCCATGTAAAACGTCGTCAGCTACAGTCATATCATTTCCAGTTTCAGGCAGTGCAAGTTATAGGATTCAAATACATACTGTCAGTAGAATACGCACAAGTCAATATCACTATCGACCGTTATCCAGACGTACCATCACTGAGACACAGCTTCATTGGCACATTGAACATCGTGTAAAAAACAAGGTTAGATAGAAATAATATGACATTCCATATTGTTTAGCCTCATATCAGGTTCGGGAGAAGATGAACCAAAACACACAAGTGCACCGCGTGAATGTCTGCGCCAGGCCCGTCGTAACGAGGAATGGACAGAACGATACACTTTGAGGATACATATGGATTTTTGCGTTTTGTTTGTGATAATACAAATTCGGCCCTCAGACCAAATCCTGCTTGGCCTTCATGTCCAAATGATGGCAATGAAAACAAAATGATTTCCACTCACTGAGAACAGCTCAGAACGGGCACAATAAATCCAAGTTGATCCTAAAATGCAGTAAAAGTGACCAGATGTTACTATATTTTTCAGATTTTTGTTGCTGAAAAGATAGCTTCTGGTTCCTTCTGCACTATGTTCCTTCTTGAACATAGACGCAGAAACTATTTTGATGTGAAAAAAAATGTATATACGTGTATAAATTTGATTTCACAGATTTTATAATGGATAATGTGAATGCATCTTTAGTTTTAGTGAATAAGTGTTTAAAAGTTACAAACAAAAAAGAAACTCTTGGTTGAGGTCTGCGCTCTATGAATGTGTTTTTAGTTTTTTAGTTTTTTAACAAACGGATTGGTGCAAAATGTATTCAGTTATGTATTGGATCAAACCAAGTGCACAGATCAAGACCATAGTGTATGCATCTTGTATTAAAGGTCCATCTAAGGCTTAAAAATCCTGTTTATGGTTCATTGTTCTGTATCTTTATCTTCTTTTTCAGAATTATCCTGCTGCGTTATTATGGTATCAGTGGAATAAAATACTTTCAACATCATCATTAGTTCCAATATTGTGTGGATGTATCATCCATCCAAACTCTGCTGTTATGACAGGCCTGAACGCATCACTGTTTCCGATAGCAACGAGTCAACAACAGGTGTCGCAAACAAAACTGAAAAATAAATAAATAAAAATACAGAAATATATACAAGTTAAGAAATAAGTGCAACGCTACATCAGGTCCCACAGTACACAGAATAAAAACATGCGAAGAGGCACCAACGTTTCCATCACACTGAAATGAAGAGATGAAATAGCCCCGTACGGCAAACACAGTCAAAACAGAAGCAAATAGAAAAATAAAAAAACAACAAATGCAAACAGGAAAAGTTTGGGACTAGGGGCTTTGTGCGACTGAGAAGTATCACCTCCGGGTTCTAAAGCTCGGGCTTGTTATATTAGGAACTTTCTGGCACAAATATGTATCTCCCCAATCGGTCTAAAAGCTCATGTCTCAGCCGTGTAATAGTATGATGTCATTGTACCACTATGACATCATACCCTAAAACAAAAGTATTGGATTAGCTCAGAGAGAACAGAGGGTTGCAGTTTTAATGCAGCGTTCATCACATTCTTATTAACCACAAACATCAAAATGATATCAAAAGCAATCAGATAATTGTTTGCTCATTGTTACTAAACTTCTCAAATGCTAAAAGATTGCTCTGGAAAAAGACCCGGAAGTGACACACCTCCTCGACTTCGCAGCCCAGATACTACCAGAGGAAGGTTCCGCGGTGACTTCTACAGCTCTATGGGTTGAGATGAAAGGCAAAACTGAAAAACAACAGAAAAAAAAAAAAGGCTTCATTGCGAAATTGTGAATTGTGGTGCAATATTTGGTTTTATAATGCTTTTCAAATAACACGTTTCTTTGTGCGCTGCAAAGATGGATAACTAGTCTTGACTTAAAGCGCATATGAAAGGTTGAAAACAGGTCATTATGTTTGAGATTCTAGTTTTGCTATTTCTTTGTTTTAAAATATCTGGTTTTAAAAAATATGACATCATCCCAGGAATTCCATGTTTCGCTGCTATATTACAGAGTAACACCTTTAAACAACTGAAATGTACAATTGAAATGTCAAAAAAACTAGTGACAGCAACTTGTTGGACTATAAACCGGCAACTCCTAGATAGCAACGCAGATAATGAACGCGTTTTTATTTTGTTAGAGCTCCCCCCTGTGGTGTAGGAAGGGAATTCAGAGAGAACCAACACAGGGATGTTCAGGGAAATACATGTTACACATAACATTTGTTTTGAAGTGATTAGGAACATTGCCAGAGCAGAGTTTACAGACCTATTATTTGGACTCCGTCAAGGTTTAGTCGGAAGGGAACGAATGTTGATGATTCACGATGCTTTGTCCATCACGAGTCAACGATGCGATATATTCAAGCGGCTTGTATTCAGGTGCGGCTTATATGTGGACAAATTTGAGTTTTTATTCCAAATTTGCGAATGCGGTTTGTACACAGGTCTGTAGACTCTATACTCTGTACTGTAGTTTTGCGCAATAATTTTTTGACTTTTCAAACTTCTCCCTGATTGGTCCAGAGCAATCATTTACATTTTCAAAACAGCTGAAAATGATCATAAACCTGTCACGTGCGCTTTAAAATGACTTGAGTATGGGTTGAGATTCCAAAAGTAGGTGTTTCTGATGAGAATGTATTTATTTTGCTTGTATTTCACTGGATTGAAAAATAATTGCGTAGATTTTAGACACTTCAGCTTGATCTAAAACTATAAATGTGCAAGTATTTATTAAAGTTGCATTTAATAAATACAAACATAATCTACTCTTCTCCAGGTAAACAGGATGAAACTCATCAAAAACAACAGAAATTCAGAAAACCCAGTATTTAAATCATTTCTAATCAGTTTGAACCCCATGTTTGCAGCGTGTGGCTCAATCGTTACAGAAATGAGGATTGTATAAAAGATAATAAAATAAGTTACTGTGTATTCTTAATGCCACAACACAAACCAGGCTGTCAATGAGAGAATGGTTATAAATCTTCAGTGTTGAATAAAAAAAAAACAAAGAAAACAAATGCAAACTCGCTTTCTGTCGCCGGGTAAAAATGCTCTTATAAAACCTTATTCCTATTGGCAAAACACATGAGATTGCATCACGGTCAAAATGGGAATTAAAACCAGTGGAACCCATATTATGCTGGGAGCAGGCTTTTCACTACGACTGCAGAACCAAAGCACGATATTAGTGCAGTTGGCAAACAAAACTACACTATCCGTCTCATTATTAACGCTGTGTAGTTTGGACTTGAACACAGCTTTCTGAGTGGAGTTTGCATGTTCTCCCTGTGCCTGTGCAGGTGTCCTCTGGGTGCACCTTTTTACCTTACCCCTAAAAACACGTACATTACAGTAGCTCCCCTATGTATGGGCCAGGACTCTCCGAAAAAGAGATTCTGAGTGGGATTTCCTGAATGGTCAATAAAATCTAAATTCCAATAGACCGACACATTGAGAAAGGGCTTTTGCACATTAACTTCAGGACAGAACAGGGACTTGATCACACGAGTACACAGTTCAGTACATGTTCAGTCATTAATCTACTATAATTATGTATTTAACACAGTCCTTTTCACTACCATAACAACCACCAGTAAGATTTTCTGTAGGAGAACACCAATGATGCTGGGTCTCAAGGATTTTAAGTAATATCGTCCAATCAGGAAGCTGCACAGGTGAGCAGGGGCTGTTCATTTTTCTCATTTTACGGCAAGCACATAGGCATTATTTAAAAGGTCTAGTGTAATTCAAGTTTTCAGAGTCATTCTTTCTTAAAAACAAAATCTAATTCAGGCTTTTTAACTTCAATACTCTTTTTCAATTTCAGTCTTTGCAAAGAGTGTATTGAAGTAAACTTTACATAGCTGCCCTATTGTTAATACACTGTATGTACATCCTGGATCCTGCTGGTCTTTCTGTGTGCAAAAGAAAGTCAAATATACGGCACAGGTAAGGTTCAAATGAGCACGCGTAAAAAGCCTGCATCAGCATAATATGGAATCCTTCAAAAAGCAATTTACAGTTGAGATAACGTTACAGTAGAGGTGGGCAACATATCGATAAAACTAGTATCACAACAAAGGTTTTGAGGATGCACAATATTGTATTGGCGTTTGTTGTAGCGTGTTTTTATATATTTAAAATGACACCCATTCAGTACATTCTATTAGAAAATCAAACATAGAGACACTCTTTAATAACATGCGTACACTGCCGTTCCAACGGATCTCGACACTCAAATAGCAGGAAGACGAGAACAGGACGTCATTGCGCAAAGGTTTTCTAATCATCAATTTGCCTCCTGACACCAAAGCACTGGAGTGATGGATTCTAGAAATCATCAGCATTGGGCTTACTTATAAACTAATACATGAATAGAACCCAATATTCCAATTTATTTTAACCATGAATATGTTATTAGTAAAAGTTTGGCGCAGTCCTAGCCTCTATGACTATGTTTGTTGTTATCTTGTTGTTTCCCAGCTGCTCCTTTTACTGTTTGGTTGGCAGTCACCATTCGATGAGGTCCTCTTTTGATGATTTTTTTTCAAAAAGCCAGACCTTTCAAAGTGATCCCAAGCTTTTGAACGGCAGTGTAAGCAAAGTATGGATACCTACAATATATCATATCAATACTTTTACTTCTTTGTTACATTCCACCATTGGAAATAAACCAGGATACTCATGTTGGTCAATATGGCCCATCTCTACATCAACGTCACATCTGACATCAAGATTAGTCCTGTTTGCTGTGCAGCGATGCTTTCACACGCTTGCGCACATAGAAGACGGTGAGCGCCGAGCAGCAGTTGGTGAAGATGAAGAGCGCGATGGCGTCATGCGCCAGGTCGCCGTGAAGACGCTCATACAGAGGTCTGCGCGCCGTAAAGTCCATGCGCAGAGCAGCGATCTGCACCAGTGTGGAGATCCCCATCAACACATGGAATATCTGGTGCCCTTGCCCAATGAAGTCACACCTGCCCGTCAGCAGGCTCTCCGGGTGTGGGAAGGAAAAGAAGTATGCGCTGGCGATGAACAACAAGGTGTGGTAGAAGTGGTAAGACACAGCTGGATCCACGCAGCCCGTCTCGTAGCAGCTGTATATGCGGTGAACCACGGGGCTGACATCCAGGAAGTAGGCCAGCGTGCAAGGAACCAGTAGGCAGAGCTTGGTGGGGAACTTGGGCATATCCAGACTGGCATACCTCCCATAGCAACACCCGAAGCACGTCAGCCATGACAGAAAAGCTGCCGTGGGCAGATAGAAGCCACGGACCCTTGCGTGCCAGCCCTCCTCGATCACGTAGTAATAATGCGCCACTGCACAGCCATACTGATACACAGCAACGCCATAGTAGTCCAAAAAGTAGAACGTGAAGAAGGACAGCTCGGATTTGGCACTCAAGAGATGGGCGAGCGCACTGAAGGAAAGTGTGACGAAGGCAGTGAGCAGGATTAAGAAGAGCGGCTGCGCATGCGGGTCGCGCAGGAAGTCCACGGTCTGGGAGATCTCCTGGCACTTGACCAGGACAATGAGGGCCGTGAGGAGATGGGTCCACACGTTGATGCTTTCATTGTGCCGTTGGAAGAGCGTGAGGAAGTAATAACGCCAGCTCTGCTCTGTCTGCCTGTAGCCCGTGAGGATGTAGCGCTCCTGTAAGGAAGATTAGCAAGGTTACAAATTATAGATTTAGGTTTATTCAGGGGTAAAATAATCTCTTCTCTAAAATACCAGTAAAAATTCTAACGTTTTTTGTAGCAGTTGTGGTCAATGATTGATTGCTAACACTTTAAGTAATTCCTACTTCAAATTCCTCTTTAAATTTTTATGTTCAAATGCAAGAATGGTCTGGAATCCAGCAGAAGCCTCTTAGTTTAATATCCTCTGTATATTATATTATATCTCACCTGTACCACTTTTGGTGTGTCCTTTGCCAAGACACTTCACCTACTTTGCCGAATATGAGTCTGGTGTGTGGGTGAATGGGGGTTTAAGGGGTAATAGCACAAACTGGTTTTCTTTCATCTGTCAGTCTGCCTCTGGGAAGCTAAGGCTACAGTAGTAGTTTATCACCACTGTGTATGAATTCATAGATTGCTTGGATCAAATAATAATGGTTATCTGCCCTGATTAATATATCAATTATGTACAGTCAAGTCACATTAATAATAGAATGAAGATGGGTCTTAGACTGACAAAGAGGCCATAGATGAAGATGATGCAGGCCTCGTACCTGGAAGACCTTGGGCACGTCGGACAGCTTGACGGTGCAGGGAAGAGTGGGGAAGGCCGACTCCAGCAGCTGAGGGATCTGACGCAGCTGCTGCACGTTTATGAAGAGGCGGCCGATCTGCTCCATCACCACTGTGGCCATGTTGGACTGGAGCAAAGACAGAGAAGGTCACAATCCTGCAGTCTACAAGTGTGTGTGTCTGTGTGTGTGTGTGTCTGCGTGTGTGTATGTGCAGTCTACAAGTGTGTGAGTGTGTCTGTGTGTGTGTATGTGCAGTCTACAAGTGTGTGAGTGTGTCTGTGTGTGTGTATGTGCAGTCTACAAGTGCCGGAAATGAGGGCTACAACATTCATCACTTGAGACGTAATAGGGCACAATTAGCGGAACGCAAAAGACTTCCATTCGCATTCGAATCCCGGTGGAAACAGGGCCTTTCTGAGTGAAGTTTGCATGTTCTCCCTGTGTCTGCGTAGGTTGAAGAGAACTCTGGGTTGCCTCTTCCTCACACACTAAGCGACACAGGCTGGTGCGTCAGAACGTTTTGCCATCAAACCGGCCTTGCAACTCTCCAATCAAATTTAGCGGTACACAAGTCACACAACGGATACTTTTACGGCTTTTCCACAGTAACAGTACGGTACGGCGCGGTTATTTTGCATTTCCACTAGTGTTTGTATCGGGGTTTGCATACTTTTTTTTAATGACCTCGACTGTGGTTCCAGTCGAGGTTGTATTTGTGGTAAATACAAAAAGGTTTTTATTTTTGGTCAAAATCAATGTTTAGGCACATGACAAGCGACGCATCGGATCTCTGCCCTCCTCTGCACCACTGCTAAAGGCTGCTGCTGCTACAGGTGTCCCGGTCTGTCACAGGTCTCTACGTTGTGGCAGATTATACAGAGCACAGCAAGTCAGCACCATTGACTTCACATGTTCAGTGTCCGAGTCATTCCTTTTGCGCTGTGCTGAATTTTCTATTAAATTCTTGCTGTTCGTCTGTTACTCGGTGTCCTGAAAAGGTTTTAGGAGCCACTTTTGCGGGTGGTAAGCAGAGGTAATAGAAGCTATCACCGATGTTATAATAAATCCATGCATGCACCGCACCAATGTTACTAGTTAAGCGTCGCGCGTAAATGACGTGGTCTGACAACGCTGAGGAGATACCAGGAGGTACTATTTTTAATGGAAAAGCACCCGAACTCGGCCATG
>JAPMNZ010963510.1:0-12461 GCA_029875035.1 Pomatoschistus microps | reverse complement strand
AAATATGGGTGACCCTGTGTGTGCAGAATACTTACGGTATAAGTATTATAAAACTTATGGTATATTCTCCCAATCTGTTTCCCCCAGCCATGGCCACCCCTCAAAAGAAGCCTACAAAGAAGGAGGCGAAAAAGTTAATCCAGTCCAAGGCATACTTTACCTCTCCATTTTCGACGCAGTGGAGCCCCCTTCCTCAAGATGATATGACTTTCATCCTGAAGACTCTCAAAGACAAACTTGTGTCCTCCGGGTTCCAGAAAAAGGAGGAGAGAGGCTTTCGACCGTGGAGAAAGAAGGAGATTCAATCGGACACCCCTAAAGCCCCCAGTGCGGGGGAAAACGGCTGGACTGACCTGTCAGTGAGACGACAACTGGCCATCGGCATAAATGAAGCGACCCGAGCTTTGGAGAGGAATGATCTCCAGCTTCTGCTCGTGTGCAAGTCGGTCAAACCCCAACACATGACAGAGCACTTGATTGCACTGAGCGCGAGCAGAGAGGTGCCCGCCTGCCAGGTCCCGTGGCTGAGTACCACCCTGCGCGAGCCAATGGGACTCAAGAGTGTCCTGGCTCTGGGCTTCAGGAGGCCTCAAGACGGTCAGACATTATTGTTTACAGATGTGATCCAGGCTATTTCGCCTCGGGTCCCTGCTCTCAGAGTGACATGGCTGCAGAGACCGAGCTCAGAGGAGGCGGAGAGAAAAGGGGTTAAAAGAAAACTCGAGGAAGAGGTTCAGGACGTGTGCACCTTACAGCCGCTCAAAGTAAAGAAAATTGTCGCAAACCCTGATAAAAAGAGAAAACCAAAGTTGAAAAAGAAAAGTTAAAAACATTTCTCAGCAGTTTCAACCTGGACCATGAAGCTATCAGTATAGGGCTTTAAAGTAGAGTCTGAATCGCAATTTATCATTTGGAAATAATTAAGACTGCAATTAGTTGTCTTTTGCTCATTACAAAAAATCGTTGAATGAAGCCTTGTTAATGTCGAGTGCATTTTCTAGAAATACTATGTTTTTTCTCTTTTTTATAGACGTTTGCAAATAAAGGATTATTTTTTCAAGTCATTTTTTCTGATATCTTCAATGTGTGCCCTGAACATAATTTCTACATCAACGTTTGTCAGAAAAACTTTATTTCCAAAACTGGTTGCTTTTTACTTCTGTTTTTGTTTTGGTCCGATGTCAGAGAGAGTTGCTTGAAACGCTAAGTAGGCAATTAATAATAAATCTGTATATTTTAATGCCTCGCTTTCAAAACAGTTTGGCTCAAGTTTTTAGTTTTCATTTACTTAAGACAGAAAAGTAAAGGACAATTCTTGCTCTTAGCCCAATGCGTCCAATAGTGACTCACGAGGCTCATTCTTCTTACAAGTCGAAAGATAAGAATGCTTTCTGATCATGGCCCGCCTGCTTAAACTTCAAGTTAAAACAGGGGATGTTAGCAGTGAGAATACAAATCAATCTGGTCTTTAAAATAAAATTGGGAAGAGGAATAAACCTAAGAACCATGTTAGTTTTTGTACATTGCATCAGACAAGAATTTCAAAACCCATGTTACCCAAAGTGAGTTTATTCAATCAAATATCCATGCTGGTTTAGCTCAGTGTGACATTGTTTTCTCGGAGTCTGGGGACACATCTGAATGGCGCTGGTACAGAGTCTTTAGCGTTTTCATAGCTTGCAATGAATCTGAATAAAAATATTTGTCAAAGTTGTATTTTGTCATTGAATACTATATCCCCTATTTTTTGTAAGGAACTAAGGCAGGTTCTTTAGGTGAGATTGTTACTAAAGGGTGAAGCTAGAAACATAATCCGGCAAAACACACATGCTCAAACTTCAGTCAAACCGCTGCAGGCAACATCTTTTTAGAGGCAAACTGGAATCTTCAGGGAAAGATCAGGAAATCCAGACAGGACCATCTTAATAAAATATATGCAACGCAAAAAATAGCGCAATTACACACAATCAAAAGGCCTCACATAGAAAGACAATCTCATTAAAAAAAAAATCTAAATATAGGAAATGGACAAAACAACAGGTAAGCAGCAAACATTAAATTCAACTAAATATAACTTGGGACAGAAAATGCCATTTAAAACTACCAGGTTATTAAAACATTGTAAACTTATGGAATTATCCATTGGAAATGTCTGGATGTAGGAAAGATAACAGTATATTTGGGAATAACAAAAAAAGCTGTATGAAGCAAATTGTTACACTAGTATTTGTCTGAAATGTGTCTTGTTAAACATTGCACCCGACGTATAATAAGTTTATTGGTTAAACTAAGTCCCAGAATTGTGCTTTAACAATGCTTTACATTCATGTAACTTTCATACAAACCGAAAGTAAGAAATGATTAAAAAAAGCCTACGTAAATGTGATATTTTTAGTAATGTAACAAGCTGCTGTAAAATGCTCAAAAATGACAGTACTAAATCCCAAGACTCAGCACCATTAAATCTGACTTCGACTTTAAACTTGGTGCAGAGTTCCCATCAGATATAAATGTGTTTTTGCAGTTTGAAACAAAACCCTTTCTTATTGTGATGAGTTTGTGTTGGAAAAAAAAACACAAGGTGAAGGCACCCTGTAGTTCACTCGAGTACTTTGAAATGCAGCATGTCTGGAGCAGTTTGGATGAGTCGGCTTAGCATGACGTCACGCGGTGAGTTTCCGGCTCCAGTTGACCTTAAACATGCCAAGAGCAGCTCACAAGGCCAGTGTCACTGTGGAGCCATGTCCAGTTCAGGTACCTCTGTTTTCAGGTACTGAATCTCCACCTCTGTACCGCTGTGTCCCTCTGAAGTCACGGAGCGGCTCTACTGAAGCACAAGGCCAACCTGAACACCAACAGACAATAGTTCATAGACTTTCATTGTCTGAATGCAACACACAGCATTTACATGTTCAATGTTTTTTTCAAGGTCGATGAGATACCAGTTATTGTCAAGGAGGCCGATTATATATATATATATATATATATATATATAGCTGATATTTTCATTTGCAGTAAAAGTGAAAACAGTGTCAATTAATTTGAAAGTTCATTGTCCATGCCTGTATTTGACATTTCATTGAAATTAAAGTGTCCAGTGATATTTTTCAGTATTGTAAGAACTTGCCTTTAATATACTAAATGACAGCACTAATTCCCAGGATTCTATTAAGTTTGAAACTGTGTACAGAGATCCCAGCGTATTTTGAAGAAGAAGTACTTTAATTGTGTCTCCGAAACCTCAATGGAACAAGATGTTATATGACTGTTTGCCAAAAGCGTAACCTTATGTGTAGATTATGTATTATAATAATGTCATTAACAGCGAAAGTATCACTCCTTGCATTTCTTTGCCAAACATACACAGTGAATGACAAACGATAAAGTGTAGGTGCTGCTGACCTTATCAGGGTCCATAGAAGGGCATTTCCAATTGTAGAGGTAATACTGCAGGTTCCCATCTCCTATGCCAAACTTGAGCTTCTCTAAGAACACCTTGTTTTCCATTAGATCCAAAGCATTGAATACATCAAAACCTTTCTGCAAACAAAAACAAGAAACCCAAATACCTGGTTTGTATACGATCAAGAAGAGTTGATATTAAACATGATCTCACCATTTTGGCAAGGATGAGGGCGTCGTTCATTAAATCAAGGAGTGGGGTTTGATTGTGAACGTTGTAGAAAGAGTACGCAGCCTTCAGGCTCCTGTGCAGCGGGTGATGCATCACTGTGGAGGGCAGCGTGTAGAAACTAACAAAATCTGTCAAAACACCATCTGGACCCTAAACAGGAGAGATGCATTAGGAGCAGAACGTACACTGTAACAGTTTATGAGGAAGTGTTCAAATACCTCCACTACAAATGTGTCGATGATGTTCTCCTGAGGCAAGAACCAGTGTGTCACTTCTTCTTCTGACATCGATGGAGCCAACTGAAACCGCTTTAGAAACTTCTGCAGCAGCTCTGTGACCTGGCGGATATCACGCTTCTCCATCAGTCGTAAACCTGGAGTCTTAATGCTCTGAAAAACACATTCAAAATTAGACAATCAACACTAAGATGTTTAGATTTATATGTGAAATTTCAGAAGAGAAATGCAATTTACATCTGGTAACCTGTAGAGTTTCATGGTTCTTTGTAAAGTCATGTTTCTGCTCAGATGAGAGAATTTCACCTCTACAAGCTTTCGTGGATTTAAAGAGCGATGCCAATACCTGCGTTAAAGCAGAGCTGTTAAAGGAGTTCTTCAGAATAATGCCATGCAGACATAAACGCACCGACCTGCATGTGGACACGGGTTTTGGCAGCACGACTCCTGCCGTGTACACAGCCTGAAATATGCCCTCCAAGTTTACACGTCGCGTGATCTCCCTGATTAGCACTGGAGCCACTCGCTTTGACCGCAGCTTTTTATGGACACACAGGAAGTTTATCTCAACCATCCGCTTTAGTCTGTGGGAAAATATATTTGATATAAGCAATATAAAACTAAGCAATATAATCAAAGCCATTATCCCCATCATGTAATTCAACTCACTGCAGTCACTGTTAATATTGCAACAAAATATGAAGATATGAAAGAATGAAGATTGCTCAAAATGACATTTTTCCTCCCAAATTTCCCAAACCTCAGGTAACGTCAGGTATCGCAGCAATTCAAATGGCCCAGAGGACCTGTTAGTACAATCTGCCAATCAGCACCCGGCTGTAACCATACATTCTGTGTTTGGACAGATCCACAAAAATGAGGATTCAAAGCCAGAAATTCAAAGAAAGACGTTATGGCCCTAGCCCTGCTTCTTTCATATGTCACAAGCAAATAAACAACAATTAATTCACGCAAAAAAGGTACCCCCCACTGTGAAGCGAACAAATCAAAAAGTTGTAATCTCAGATAGTTTCCATGGAGTGAATTTAAACTGGTTGATGCAGCAGGCAAGCCCAACCCTACAGGACAATGACGGATACACTTCTATTCTATTCTTTTCTATTCTACAGGTGTAACAAAGTTTGAAGCTCACGTGTCGTAGATCCGCACATCTGCAGGAATGGCACTAATGAAGCCGACCAGCTTTTTGTTTGAGGACACTCTGACACCACAGTGCCACTGAGGCAGCCAGCCGGGCGGACGCAGAGCCCTGATCAAACAGACAATTGCAAAATGACTCATTCAAGAAAAACACCATTTATTAGGAATGTTGTTTACCATTTTAGAAAGTTTGGTGAATAATCAAATCTGAACATGTTATCATCATCTTCTACATAGTTTTCATTTAAGAGAGTATACAATTCCTTCAGCTGAAAAAAAATACACATCTATATAAAGCAAATTACTGAATAACAAACTCCTCATCTCAAATAAGACGTACCACATCTGCGTTGCTAAGGTCCAGAGTGTCCCACATAAAACCTTGAGGTAAGGAATATGGCTCCTGTCTAATGTTCTCTTTGTCAGCTTCAATGGGACCGTAGCTTGTTACAACCTCGTCTGTCAAGGAAAACACATATTTATACATTACAGTATTGTTTACAACATTGGACAGAGGAAAATGTTTTAAATAATATTTACGGATAATAAGATAATCATTAGACAGTGGACAGTGTGTAAAAAAGTTCAAGCATTACACAGAAGATTAAGCTCACTTAATTTGGGCACTGGCTGAGTGTCCCAGAACTGGTATTTGTGCTTTGTTGCATCGTCTATGCTCTTGGCTGGACCTTGGCAGGACAGCAGCTCCATTGCTCTTTGGATGTCCTGCAGCTTCTGAATGGGCAAGCCTGGATTCTGACAGAAAAGTCAAGACAAAGATTAATAAAAGCATTAAGGGTATGGATGTGAACCTTGTACCTTTATGTCTTGAGAGTCAGAGGCAGAGTCTGACTTAGCACCTCCTGAACTGGGTTTCTCTTTCTTTCTCTTCTGTTTCTTCTTTTTTCTTTTGGCTCCCACATCACCTCCTGGACTTCTGCAAAAAACAAACAAAAAAACGACTATGGTCTAGCAGGTAGGAGCAAAAAAGATCCTCTTTAAACTAAAGGTTGAAAACAGAACTGGTAGTTTAGGTTAAATAAGATAAAATAAGGAGGCAGGGTTTCCCACCTGCTAGTCTTCGTGGAACCCATGGCAAGGTTTTTTATTTTGCCTGAAAAACCTACAGGGGCAACCTTTCCATGTTTGATCAACATGTCAATTTTACATTTTAAATGTAATTTTATGCATAGTTCAGGGAATAATATAGCCTTTAAAATTGCCAGATAAAAAAACTAAAACACATGCAGGCAGTTACTGTATGGCTGTATTCGATGTTGCATTCGCACAAACCCGGTATTGGGGAGACTTTGAGAAAATTCCCTCGACAGCTGTTTTTGTGAATGGGGCTTAACGAACATATGTGTGCGAGACTCTTGACATGTGCATCCCTGAAGCTAACGCTAGCTGCCATAGCAACGCCTGACAGCTGAGCTAGCGCAGCGTTAGCATCTGACCCGCACTCATCCTTGTCATGTTGCCCATTTTGGAGCATACATCTGAATACACTGTTTGAAAAAGATGGCATATGCGGGAATCCAAAGTCAAAATATAATTCACACAAAATTGAATGTGCTATTCTTAATAGCGTTTTCTAAGACAGAAGGTACTGGTTTGTTGCGGCTCCGTTAGCATTAGCTCCTCTGCTAGCCTTCGCCTGATGCTACATAAACATACAGGGCGCAAACAACAATCTGCTGGAGGAAAACAGAAGATCCGCAGCGTTTCCCGACAGCGCATCCTCCTCACCCCTGCATATGCTCATTCTCCTCCTCGTTATCTCCATCTATGCCGCAGGTGTCCTGGTCATCCAGCTCCAGGCTCTGCTGACTGGCCGCAGATTCACTGTCCTCCGCCATCACCAAGATGTTTAAATGCAGCAGCAGCAGCAGCAGGTTAATGCACGGGTCTATGGACAAAACACACACACACCAGCAACTAGAGGTGAAGTCCGGAGAAGGGCGCCGCCTGCTGGATTTCTGCCGCCAAAAAACGTATTAGAATGCCAGTGTTGCACACAAAGTATGCAGGTGAAACTCGCAATGTGAAGATATACATCAAGCCTTTTTTGTTATAATGCTGATAATATGGCTCATAGCTTGTAAAAACCCCAAATGAAATATATTTTCTAAAAATGTAATTTTTCAAATGGCCTGCTGTGAGTCATACTAATAAGGCAAGGCATACCGCCCAAATGAATGTAATGTAATGAGTCTTCACGCTGGAGCTGCAATTTGAAAATAATGTTTGAGCCTACATTAAAGTAAATTAAAACATTTGTTGTCCCACATTATCAGATTTACAAATAAAATGAGATTAATTTATATGAATTATGGATAAAGTTATGGGATACAACAACAAAAAACAGGACATGTAGTTGTATTTATTTATTCAGAAACAGGCTTCAAATATAATGCAAGTGATTCAGTTACATATTCAGGCTAATTTAAAGCATGAGTACATTTGAAGATTCGAGATTCTTGTAAAATGAAGGAAGGCCATTGATTTGCGCGAGAATAAACAGTTGAAAAGAGATGGATTACATTCAGTGTGACCTGTGGCTCTAGTAAAATAAAAATACCAATTTTTATATATTGTCGTGGTTTACTGCATGCCTTAGAAGCAATGAGAGCGGCATGAGGTAGAGGAAAAACAGAAAGGCTGAAGTGATGTTGGTTCAAAAGGCACTTGAGGAATCACAGCAAGCTCATCGTCCAGGCAATCTACCAGAAAAGATGGGTGCAAGAAAAAGCCCTTAGCATAGAATTTTACAAAATATTATGCGTAAATACTTTATGTAGACATCAGCAATTAAAAACACAATAATTAACATAAAAACAATATAAAAACACCTCAAGCAGCCGTCTAATAGTGGTGCATAGTAGGGTGATTAAAGCAATAGTTCAGCTTCTACAAATACCTTCATATTAAGCAGGTTCGCAGTGGTTTTTGGACATCATGTACAAATATAGTGGCGTATTTATTGGAGTTTTAGTAGCTGGCAAGACTGCAAGGAAGAATAGTGGTTTGATTTGTGAAATGTAGTTCAAGTAAACATTCAATGCATGCAGCCTTGAGAATTGGGCGTTGCAAGTGCTTCAGCCACACAAACAATATGTCTAAACGAAAAATTTATAATAAAACATAACCGACTGAGACCAATATGGCTCAAGCAAAGTCAAATGTGAATAATAAAACTCCGTACATCTACAAAGGCATAGTTTTCGTTGTGCATAAACTGCCAACACATCATTCATAACATGTCCCAGTTACATTTCTCGTATACCCACACTCAAGACGTGTAAAAAAAGTGGTTGTCCTGCATCATTTCAGATTGAACGACAGGAGTGGTCGCTCTTCTCTTCGTTGCCATGGGCTTTTCTTCTCCTCTTCCCCGTCCTCTGGCGCTGCGTCCCCCTCTGGAGACAATAGCGAGTCAGTCCTTAAAGTCACTTCTTCCGGAGAGGGCAAAAGCGGAGGTGATGAAGGCGGAGTAGACAACGAAGAGAGTGGTTGTTCTTCCGCTTGTTGCTCCTTCTCTCCAAGGCAAGATCCTGCATTAGTTTCAGTGTGGTTTTGGAGGCCACACTGCGACGCCTCCTCACTACTGGCTGCAACTTCGACGTCGTCCACGTAAACCAGCTGAGTGTAGACCGACGCAGGTGTCGCTGTGCCTTTGGGTTTTTCTTTGACAGTTTTTTTCTCCCCTCTTTTCTTTGCCACTCTGGGTTCGTTTAGATCCACGCCAGAGTCCAAACTGGCATCGTTGCTATTGCTGTGCTTCCCTACTGGCCCTGTATGGCATCCGGCGCGCTGTAGATCGATATAAGAGTGGCGAATGTGAGCGTTGGAGCGTCCATCTAGCGACACAAACCAGGCGCGCGGATGCGGTAGTGGTTTTCCTCCTCTGAGCTCCATTAGTGTTTTTTCAGCCAGTAACGTATCTTCGCTGTTTATTTCGACCAGTCCAGTTTTGCCAATGGCTGCGGGGATGGACAGCGACTCCGGCAATCGCTTTGCATCAGTCTGTTGGGTGGACCCTGGCTGGCAGTCGGTCGGGGTTTGTCCCAGAGGTTGTTGCGAATGAGATGCGTTCAGCTCGGCTTGAATGGTTTCTAAGTCGCTCTGTTGGTCAGTTTGTAGGAGGAGCGCTTGACCGGACAGTGGGTGCTCCCCTGGTAAGCGCATGTAGTGAGCAGGGATCACCAGTGTGGGGCGCACTCTGGAGTAGCCCTCTCCTCCGCTGAGCAAATCCACAGAGCCGCAGCAGAGCATCTGGCTGGGTCTTGTAAGAGAAGGTGTCAAAGGGCGTTCCAAGTTGTCCACCGAGCGGGAAAGGAGGTATTCTTGTGGTCTACACTCAGCCGGCTCCCCTCTGCTGGGGGTGAGTGGAGGGGAGCAGGGAGAAGCGCAGTCAACATTACCAGTACAACTCAGCTGGTTCACAGAAACAAGGCCTTGATTGGACAGCCTATCTGAAACCGGATTTATCGAGGAGCAGACAGAAGTGTAAGATTGACGATAACTTCTGTCCGTTCCGTATGGAAGCGCAGTCTTGAGCTGAAACGTCTCCACGGACTGCCGATAGTCTTTGCTGCGAGGCGTGAGGTTTCCCAGAGATGAACCGTGGCGGCTGTTGTTTCCCAGAGAGGAGCGGCTGTGTTTGGTTTGGTGCAGGAGGCCAGGGTGGTGGCGATTGTCGTCGTGCTCAAAAGATGAAGGTTTCAGCATCGGAGTGGTCATATCGGCTTCTGTGGCTGTGGACACAAGCTCCAGTTGCACCTATGGAAAACAAAGACATAAATGATATGATTAATATTCATATGAACTTTTACACCAAGTCATAAATGCAGCCTGAGACAAAACACTGACCTCAAAACAAGACATTTTTAATACTATTCTTTGTTCTTTCATGAAGTTATCTTTTTAGCAAAAAAGTAGAATATATTTTAATAAAAAATTATAAAAGCATGCACCCCAACTCTTAGCAGGCTTATATCATGACTCAAACTTAAGATAAGATAAGAGAACCTTTTTATGTTCTACAGTGGGGAAATTCTGATGTTGCAGCGCACATACAGGACAGTAGTAAGAGCACACAAAATATACAATATAAGTAGCTGCTCTGCTTCTTAGCTAGCTGTAAATACTTAAGAGAAGCACATCAATATCAGTATATATGTATGTATTTTACGGCCCTAAACAACTTATTTACAATCATCAATCATGGACAACTAAGACTAAAAAGCTTCTTCCACCTCAATAACACTTTGGAACTGTAGGTGTTATGTACTTCTATTGAATTATCTATGCAGGTAATTTCCATCTTCAGGAATAAGTCATGTTGCCTTAAATCTGCACTATGTGAAGCAAAACAAATTTATCAGCATGAACACAATCAAGATTGGACACAAGACGGAAAATGACTTCTTATTGTATCAGTCTTAATCAGAAAATCCTGATCATGCTCATAAAATACATGTATTGCATTGAATTGTGTTAACATTATCCTCAAGTCCCACAAAGGCTGCTCTTACACCAAGTTCCATCCTTGCTGCAGTCACTACGTTTACATGAAAAGAATGGCGTAACTGGCCCAGTCCAATTTAAATCTATTGATCAAAAGCCTCTGGATGTCTGATAGAGTAGTAATTGCTAATAAATACTGCTAACATTTGAGTGCTAATTGAAAAGTTAAACACACTGAGAGTTAAAGTGTGCTGTGGTAAATCAAACGGACTCTGCATGTGGACTGAGCCAGGAGTGGTCTGAGCTTTTGTGGAAAAATCTGAATTGAGTACAGTTGTGTAGCGTAGTCCATATTCAGTCAGTGGTGCATCATTATCCGCTCCCCTTACTCCCCCTGCAGACTTTATTGACACACACATATTGTCCAGAGCAGGAGAAGCCTGAAGGGAACCCCCCAGAGATCACTAGGGTGTCCTGTTTAGAAGGGGGATTGATTTAGTCTGGTCCAGAGTCCAGACCATGTTTAGGGCTTGGTGAAGTTTCACATTTTCTTACAAACCAAAGCATTGGTTTTAATTGGTTGTAAATGTCTCCATTGTGAGACCAAAGAAGTCCATCTAAACATTGTGTGAATTACCTCTTTGTTGATTAGGTTGAGGTGGGACATGGAGGTGGCCTGGTCCCTTTTGCTGTTGTCCAAACCAGAGGCTAAGACAAACTTTCTGTGAGAGCCACGAGACTTTGTGCATCGCCGCCTGCAAACCACAAAACATCCTCATTCATAAAGCACTTATGGTGATCTGGGTTTCCTTTTCACCTGAAATATTTACACAGTATATTAGTTTTACAATCCACACAATCCAAATAAATGGCATTTTGCAAGGATCTATGAGATTGTGACAAGTTTTACTGCCCTAATTAATAAAGTTGTGACAGAAGTTTATCAATGCAGAATGGGATTAACTAAAGTTACAATAATTCACATTTCCTATGATTATTAGAGCTGCAGTATATTCACATTTATATCAAACAATTAAAATGAATTATGATTGCCTTTGATCTGATTGTTATTTACTCATACATTAATTCAATTCTTAACATAAAAAGGTCACTGGTTTCTTTTGGTCTGTTTTGACCCATTATGCAACTTTAATTCTATAAAAAGTTTATCTATATTGTATCGTTTCCAATGTATTGTTCCAAAATAACTATTGCCTCACCTGCAGTAGTACAGCAGCAGACAGAACAGGCAGAGAAGGATCAGGGCCATTCCGCCCAGGATGGCCAGCAAAAACACAGTGTGGTACATGCTGATGTCTTTGGCGATGACTGGACCTGATCAAAACATTCATAATCAATAGACTGAAGGTGGACAGATCACAAATAATAATGTAACATTAATAAAAGGTGGAAAGCCAAACTTTTGTTGTCATTTTTTGTTTTTTTTATCTTATCTTTAAATATAATCTGTAAGTCAATATTTCATGATTTGGACTGAGGGCTGAATGAGGGTGGTCCTCTCTTTTTTACTTTGTTTATTTTTATTGACCTTTTTACAGTAATTTGACATTGAACAGATGATTGAACCTACTGACACATCTTAATCTGTAACACTGTCAGATACAGAGGACTCCTTTCATGTCCTTTGCAGCAGTAGACTCATTTTCTTACTTACTGAACATAATCTATGATTCCCTCTATAATTGTATTATCAGTGACTATTTACTAATCACTCCAATTTCCGGCAACAGCAGTCAGCGAGGCTCTGACCTGAGTGCAGAGGTGACATTGCAGCGAGCCAGTATCCGAGCTGAGGAGCGATGTAGGTCAGGACGAGCTGGTCCCCCTCCCTTTGGACGTGACCCCAGCTGCTCTTGATCCAAACCCCTGCACACAAACAAAGCATTCTTCATTTATATGAATTCATAAGAAACACATATTGAAGGAAACAGAAAGAGTAG
>JAPMNZ010963508.1:0-11024 GCA_029875035.1 Pomatoschistus microps | reverse complement strand
GGTCTTGTATAATGAGGAGTGAATATGTGAATGATCAGTGGGCCCATGTGAGATAATACAGATTATATTCTTTCTTATGTTGCAGTGTATTTGTGGAAGTAGCCGTCACTCGAGATCAGAAATTGCTCACCATTAACTCGAACAGCAGAAGCAGCTCTGAAGTGCTCGTCCTTGACAAAGACGATCAGAGTCATGAAATATGCCTAGTTCAAAAACGTCTTCCTGATCTTTTGTATCACGTTGAGCATTGGAAAGGCTCTCTCATTGTTCTGTGCAATTCTGGCCCGGAGCAGGAATATCAGGTAAATTCAGTATATTTTTTGTTTTTTAATTGCAAATAAAACACATTATATTCATCCGTTTAGGTGGTTCAAACATCCTTGTTCAAGCCATCATTTGATACATGGCAGCCGATATTTTGCCCTCCATCTGGATTTACGATCAAAGACATGGAAATAATTGCAGACTTTTGCATTTTAACCACAAGGACACCATCTCATAGAATTGGTCTGTCTGTAATGTCTCTCAATCACCCAGATGTAGTCTACGCTTTAGAGGTAGGATATGATACATTTCCCACCTGTTTATCAACGCTTGAAAAAAAAAAAAAAGTACTAAATGGTGTCAAATGTTTCAAAGCTACCGTCATGGGCCTGTGCGTTTGAGGCCAGAAGAGCAAGTGCTCAAGACAAAACCAATACGCTGGAGTTCCTGATCTCATCTCCTGTTCACCCACCACTGCATTTCTGTCTGATCCCTGAAAAAGACTTGATTCTAAGTGCTGAAGGAAATCAAAACTCCACTGATCACCTCAACACTATTACGACCACTCGTCTGGAAGCTCGCAGCAAAGTTAGTCATTTTGTATTTATATATTTATCACTTTTTCTTTGGTATTAGTCACAGAGTTTGTTTAATATTCTTATAAGGCAGTGGTTCCCAAAGTAGCGGTCGCAAGATGTTTTCTCAAAAAATGACTTTAGAATTAATTTAGCACAATTTGACAAAAAATTATAATGATGTTAATTAGTATACATCCTGGCTTTTGGGAACCCCTGTTACAAGAGACCGGTTCCAACTCTGTTTTTACAAGCCTAATAATAACAGTCTCCGTGTTAATTATTCATCTTTTACCATTCACTTAAAGTATCAAAGATCACAGATTTGTTTGTAAAGCACAGTTTGTACACAAAGCAATTCAAAGACCTTCATAAACAGACAATATAGAACTTAAACATTGTATAAAATAATTGGGTTCATGAGAAGCTTTGTGTAATATAAAAAGTAATGAACAACTCTCTTCCCTCTCAGGATGGGACTCTGGTGCCAATCACGCTGTTCCATGCTGCACATTTGAAGGCTTTGGATAAAGTGCCTTTGCTTGTTCATGTTTATGGATCTTATGGCCGGGACCTTAGCATGGAGTTTAGTCCTAAGAAAAGACTTCTGTTGCAGCTGGGTTGGGCTCTGGCATACTGTCACGTCAGGTACATATTGTCTTTCATTCCTTCTTATTGTTAATACAGAGGTGTAATAAATGTGTTTTGCATGATTGCCAGGGGTGGGGGAGAACGCGGTCTCTCATGGCACAGACAGGCTCGCCGTGAAGGCAAACTCAAAAGTGTGGAGGACCTGGTGGCTTGTGTCCAACATCTTTTCTCTTCTGGGGTGTCTTCATCCACAGTCACTGCCCTCACGGCCTCCAGCGCTGGAGCCATTCCAGTGGGGGCCCTCTGCAATCTTCACCCACATCTGATACAGGCTGTTGCACTCCAGGTAGGAAATATAAATAACACATTTGTATCGTGTTGTATATAACTATTATTTATGGATTTCATTTTTAAGGCTCCCTTTTTAGACGTCCTGGGAACAATGATGGATTCTAGTCTGCCCCTGACAATTGAGGACAGAGAAGAATGGGGCGATCCTGTTGAAAATACTTCACACAGACTTGCCATTGCCAGTTACTGCCCCCTTCACAACATTACTCCTCAGGTGCACAGAGTGTGAAGTCAAAGGACAATGTTGTAAATGTTCACTAATCCAGTAATGCATTCTTTGTTTTTCACAGAGGTATCCATCCATGCTACTAACGGCCTACAGTGCCGATTCCAGAGTGCCTTTGCCTGGTGTTCGGAATTATGCTGAGAAGATACAAAAGGCTATTAATTCCCATCTCTCCTTAATTCCGGAATCAGGTACATTTTTGGTAACCAATCACTCAATGCTTATCACACACACACTCACACTCTCTCATACACACACAAGTTATTACAAATGAAATGTTGTTCATAATAGAAAGTATTATTATTATTATTATATTTGTCCTATTTACTACTCGCACAATACTAAAATGCTTTGCGCCTTTCATCACTGCCTTTGTTTTGATTGTGAGTCAAGCTTTTTTAAAGAAGACTAACTTTTTTAACAAACATAAATACTAGCAGTATTCTTGTTGCAATGAATCAGCAATGAATCTATCAGCTTGCTAACCCACAATGTGAATAGCATTATGGGTAATGTGCAAGCAGCGAGTAACAAAATTAATCTCTCTTAAACTATTTAGATTACTTTTGCCAACAGACTTTTTTCCGTCTTACTCCCAATGCTGAGCTACTTTTATGGACCGCCTCAAACTTATCCCCCATCATCACTATTGTTCTAACTGCACACTTGCAGGTTCTCTCAAGGGCCTATGAATACGTGTATAGATGTCTACATAATCTGCTGGTCCGCTCGTCAAAGTCTTTGATAAAAGTGCTGATGCCATAGTCATGAGAGGCACGTGGGCCAGCCTATTAGCATGGCCGAGAGATAATGTATCGCTGCAGGAGATTAGACTGAGCACACTGGGAGCTGTCAAGGTCAAGACCAGACTTGTGAAACAGCCAGTACCACTGAGACAGGAGGGAGATCATATTGAGGGATGGAGAGGATGCGTGAACATATCTGATGCAAGATAGGTTGGGCCAAAAATTTGACTCGAACGGTAATTTATGAAGAATGTGAAGGTACTACTACAGTTGTGTGTTTTCCCCAGAATGTGAACACAAGCCAAATGTAGTGCTTAATATCCAACCAGGAGCAAATCATAACGGACAAGAAGACTTTGACTTGATGGTTAAAGAGGTAATTTCTACATTTATAAACCTTCTGTATGGGATCTGTTAATACAAAACATACAAATACAATACAAACAATGCTTTATTTTCCAGGATGCCCTTGAGCTTGCCTTCCTGTACACAGAGCTAAGGCTAGACTTTCCAACTCATTTACGAAAGAAAAGGAGGTACAACAATGTCAGCCCAACATCCAAAGACTAAATAAACTGGAATAAACACACAGTTTAACATCTGTAAAGGATGTCCATGACTCCTAAATAGCAGGCCTTCTCAGAGACATAGCACTGATCTTGGTTGTTGTGGTTAAACTTAATGTTGCTGGAGAACTGGATCAACAGACCCTCACCTGGCTCAGTCTGAATTAAAGACTTGGGCATGTTTTTACCATTATTTGTATGAACTGTGCTCATCAAAACATTGAGCTGACTTGGAAGTTCTTTGATGTAGGAGAGATCTGTGACAGCTGCTTCTTTTCCAAAGTTTAGGACCACTAAAAAGGCCTTGCTGAGGCCATCCATCTCCCTGAGATAGGAGAAGATCCGGGCGTCTGTGTGTATGTAGCAGAACCAGCCTCTTTGAAGAGAAAGCTCAGACCCACGCAGGATATTTAGATAACGATATTGTGAAAGAACAGAACTTTGATCTTTCTTCTGGGCCTAAAGACAAAAAAATGGTCCTGTAAACCAAAAGTACATTGTAAATATTATTTCAGGGACGTACCTCTACATTGACTGTTTGGTAGCCTGGATGTACTGGTAACCATGTGAGGTTGTTATGGAGATTAAAACCAGCATTCAGGTTATCACTCCACTGCATTGGAGACCTCTGAGGATCTCGACTGAGACTCTGGAATATAATACACATTATTATCAATAAAATGTGGAATGAAGTGAATGCAGTTCTTACAAATGCACAGACATATGCAGTACCTTTTGTACTTACCACGTTGTATCTGCCAGCAGGGTCCTGTACTTGATCCTGAGTAATGTTGATGTTTTGCATTCCAATCTCCTCACCATAATAGGTGGTGGGTGTTCCCGGCAAAGTCAGCAGCATCATATTGATAGTACAAACATAGGCTGGGCCAGCACTTGATGCAATGCGAGATCTGTCGTGATTTCCAACCTAAAAAAACCTAAAATTAATGACTAATTAAGCAATCATTTTACTTATTTCTGGAATATTTGCAACATGTGGTTGATTCTTCTGCATGTACAGTATGTACAGTAAAAACCGTTTGTAGACATTTATTGGTCAACTCATGGACACATATTGTACCTTGTTGAAAAAGTGAAAAAGTAAAGATCCTATACTGTTGGACAAGTCTGATCAGAGAAGGAAAACATTAAGTTCACGTGTAAATGTTGTTGTGTATTTTATGTTCATCCTGAAAATCAACCTGAAAGCCAAATATTCCTAACTGTTAGGGTTAGGGTTGTACAAACATTTGTGAGGCTATTACTGGTGTAACATGATCGAAGTGTGACTCACCACCCAGTTAGCCCATCGTCCCTTTGGCATGTGAGACATCCAAAGGTCCACCAGATGTTTGGCCCACGGGCCACTGGTATTCTGCGGCAAATCCAGCAAGTAGAAATTAAAGGGAAAATCGCTCTCCTTAACCAGAGGGGTGCTGTAGTACATCATGGTCTTCTCCACTTCATGGTAATCATATGACTCAGTTACCAAAAACCTAGAATTAAAATTAATTAATCAATGAATACATACTTCGGAACAATGAGTCTGAATAATCATGACAAGTATATGAAAATGATTATAATCATAAAGTATACAGTCACATTTGGCATGGATAGAACACTCATACTAAGTATATAAAATTAAACAAACAAACATTTCAAATTGAATGAATCGGACTTAAATATATGTAAATTGTGTGCATGTCCAAATATCTAAGAGGAAAATAAAGCAAAGGCTCCTACCGGTATCTCCCCGGCTCGCGGCTGTAGATGTCCATGTCCGCCCTCCACTCTCTCAGCAGGTCATGCAAGCCGATCTGAGAGGTGGTGTAGTCGTGGTACAGATCCCACTCTGTGCTTATTTCCTCCTAAGATGAGTATTACACACAAAGTCCACATGGAAAAAAAGAATGTGAGATAATGGTCCCTTTGTTTTTGGGCAACTCGACCGAGGCTGTGCCAAAAAGGTCCAGGGTGCAATTTTTATGTGAAAAAGTATTATTATTTTTTAACGAATCTGTGTTGTTACCCAGTGGCTGTAAAAGCGGGCATCATGGTGCCAAGGGTTGTGTCTACATGCTCGAGAATCAATTCATTTGTAGGTTTTCTGGTGCAGGGGTCCCACAGCAGAGAAAACCTTCCACACAATTGGTTTTATAGACTCCTAGAGACCACTGTAATTGAAAGTAAAGGCGCCATGATGGCCATTTATACAGCCACTGCGTCAATACAAGATCAAAATATGCAAATAATATGACTTTTTTTTTTACACAAACAAATTGTATTATCCCTCATTAAGTTTTGGATGAGTTGTTGAAGATGAAACATTTTCATTATGTAAATACGGACTATTTTGTTAATTGCTGTAAACTTAAGATTGTACAAACAGTACAAAGTTTAATATATCCAGTATTAAGTGTGCCTTTACACCGACCCTCCATCGTAAATCAAATTGCCAAAACCTGCAACTTCATCGCAGTTGAATAACTAATAGCGTGTGAGCCCATTTATACCTCTAAAGATGTGGCAATGTTGCTCAGTTACAACAATATAATATCTGAATGGGACAAAGTCCAATTTGCAAAGCTTTCAACAACAACAGATTGAACTTTGTGATATTACACTCTTACATACTGGAAATAGGGAAGAAAAACATCTAAATAAACGTATGACTGTTCTACAATTTAGTTAAATATACAGAAACTATGCAGTTGTCTTTTTCAAGTCGAATTAAACCAAGTGTAAATATATTGCCAAATACTGACAGGCGGTTTGCGAGGATCCACTTGTGGCTCATCTCTCAAATGTTCGGCCTCAAAGATGTGCTTCACAGCGTCCATCCTAAAGCCGTCCACTCCCTTCCCCAGCCAGAAGTGAATCAGGTCCTAAATGTGGACATGCAAACTTCATACAACATGTTCACTAATGCGACTGGTGTCTGTAGTATACTCACACTTATTTCTTTGCGAACATTTGGGTTTCGGAAGTTTAAGTCTGGCTGCTCCTTGAGAAACTGGTGATAGTAGCATTGTCCTCGAACATCATCGTATGTCCATGACGAGTTTCCAAAAATACTCACCTAACAGAAAAAAGGCATTTATTCAAAGACCAAATGAAATACAGCAAAATCAGAGATAGAGAAAGCCGGGGAAACTCACCCAATTATTAGGCTTTGGGTTGGATGCATTGCAGTCAGTCCAGAGGTAATAATCTCTGTAATGTGGGTCACCAAATCGGCTCTGATTAAACCAGCGATGCTTGTCACTGGTGTGGTTGGGAATAAAATCCATGATCAGTTTCAAATCTAAAACAGGAGAAGAAAGGAAAACATTTGGACATCCTTAGTTCCATCACCAGATTTTTTCCCACACACCTCTTTTGTGCATCTCAGCTAGGAGTTCTTCAAAGTCCAGCATGGTTCCAAACAGTGGATCAATGGCCCGGAAATCTTCCACATCATAGCCAAAATCCTTCATTGGAGAACGATAGAAAGGACTGACCCAAATGGCTTTAATGTTGAGATACTGGAAGTGATCTAGTTGCTCAAGAATACCTGTTCACACAAATGAAAAAAGTAACACTTTTTTACTTTGACACTCTGTGGCGTACTCCTAAGCCTGAGATACACGGATTTGTGAAGTGAACTGTTTAACATCCTGATACATCATATCTAATCATTTTCTTAGTTCCTTGGCTACTTTGTTGGCTACAAGTTTATTTGTAAAGCACTGCTCATACGCAAGGCTACACAAAGTGCTTAACAAAACAAAAAAATATTAAGCATTAAAATCATCCACAGATAAAACATCCAAAATCATTTTAGGTCTTACCTTTGAGGTCGCCTACACCATCGCCGTCAGAGTCCTTGAAAGAGCGTGGGTAAACCTGGTACACTGGGGATATCTGCCACCAGCTGAGGCAACGGGGGGACAGGGCAACAACTGTGATGCTCAGAGCCACGAGAGCCAGGGTGCAGGCTATGGTCAGCCAGAACAAGATCTCTCTGGGAACCCTGTAGCAAGCCTGGGAAGAGTACAGCAACAGAACCTCCTTAGGCATCCCAGCATATGGCTTGATCTGGTTGTACTCCTCATCTGTATCCAGCCTAACGGAGTCGCATTTCTCCTCAGAGTCAAAATTGGTGATCTGTACTTCTTTGTCTGTCCCATCATCTTCTTGAAATGCTGGGTTCCTGCTGCCTATCTCCATGCTGAAGTGTAATACAGCAAAGTAATGTGTGTGTGTGTGTGTGTGTATGTGTAAGACCTGCAGGAGGATATGTGAGAAAATTAGTAATCTATCTGCAGAGAGGGTCAGAGTTCTCCGGTGCCACAAGCCCGTCCCATCTCACACTAAAGAGTTGCCACTTGTGGAATGTAGGAAACTGGAGAGTTCAGAGCGGGCAGTAAAGATTAGACTGTGCTACAGATTGTTCCCAGTGACAGTGTGTTTTTGGAATACTTGTTCCAATTCACAAGCCATGTGAAAAAACAAAGCAAAACATGGTCAAAACACAGCAAACATGTGTCAATTGTAAACTTTATTACAATTGCACAGTGTATAGTCAGATGTCTTTTTAATGCAATCTTATACTGGTTGTTGATTGATTGATTTGTATTCTAGCACTTTAATGGGACTGTGTATATTATGGTATATTCTGGTGTTGAAATCGTGCAGATGAGCAGATTGTCCTAATTTCATCTACTATGTTTGTGTGCTAAAGCACTGTTGCCTATTGGACAATTTCCCTTTGAGGATATCTAAGTTGAACCTTGACAATAATCAAAAACGTTCATTTTTCAATTTTTTTCCCTCAAGCTGGTCCGCTTTCAGTCTTAGAAATTAATGTTAGTATTTAAGTCACATCTTTAGACAAGGTATTGTGAACCAACATAATTAAACAGTAACATATTCCTATTCCCAGATCATGACGCTTTCGTACTTTTCTCTACTTTTATTTGCTCCTTTTCTTGCAAGTGATTATTCTCTTGAAAGCAGACAAACTTGGCTCATTAATGTCCTTATTGTACAAAACATCCCAGGCAATCAGTTTACTTGTTTACTGTGGTTACGTGTGAGTAAAAAGGAGTAATAGACAAAAGTTTTAAGTCAATTTTTATTTCCATCAGAACAGTTATCAAGTACTATTATTTTTAAACAAATGGGTTGAAGTAGCGCTGCTGTACTACTCCAGCTCATGCAGTGTAAAAGGGTGAAATTCGCTTATTTTAAAACAAAAACAGAATACATTTATTTAACCGCCTCAGTCCTTCCTAACCCAGTGTTTGGTATAGCTTAATGATAATATAGCTAGTGATCAGTGCATTTGAATAAGATTGAAAAAACAGCATTTTCAAATCAAAATAAATAGAAACATTTGGGAGAAATAAACACTTTTAGTAACATTGTTTAGTAAGCATATTTATGGTAATTGCCAGTGTTGGCCAGTCAGAAAATGGGCTCTCTGAACAATTAAAACCATTCTTATATCATGCACAAATCATCACCCCACCCAAACACACACAAAATCATTCCCATTAAATATTGAAAATACAAAATTACTACAAATTCCAGTACCTTTTCTATGACACAATAAATAATGTGCCACAAAGCCCATGGGAGATCTAACAATCAACCCCCAGCATCTGGTGAATGATCGGATAATAAAAAGGTGCATTCATACATACACCTCATTTGCCATGAACGTAATGGACAGACAAAATTTTATTTAAGGCAAAGTGTATTTGAGTGTCCCCTCGATGTTTCTATGAAGTACATGCTTCAATAGGATTTAAATTTACCAGGACAAAGATTTTTGAAAGCTAAATCCCTCTCACTGTGGACCATCTCATTTCCAGGGCTAGGGTTAGGCTTGGGGAATTAAAGGCATGTAGTGTGTGTGTGTGTGTATGCCTGCCTCAAGGAGCAGGAAAGTGGAAGCTGAGGCATACTCCCAACTCTTTGGAGCACAACGTGCGCATTTTGTCAGTTCAAACACATAAAACCACATTTGTGCAAAACCACAGCACACACTCACACACAAACATTAGAAGTATGAATGTCATTAAGTGGGAGTTAAAACTAAAAATATATAAGCTGTTTGTGTGAATTTAATATACATGTCTACTATAAATCAACAATATCCTCAGCTTCCAAAGCTTATGATTCAAACGAGCTGAAAAAATGTAGAGTGATCTACAGATTTGTAAATGACTCAGAAGGGCAGGTCATACTGCCTCATGTACCAAAAAGTGGACTGAAACACTAGATAGCACTGGAATGAATGAAAGCTATCAAGTTGAATTGTTGTCACATCATGTGCAAGTCAACGGTTAAGTGTCCTCGGTGTTCTGTTTGGGACTGTTTGGTTTAGTGACAAATGACTTGAAGATGTGCTCCCTTCTTTTGAACAAGGCACCAAAGGACAACATTGTGTGCAGAGCATGGCTCCAGTGTCCACCTTCCGAACAGGACAAATTGTGCTTATTATCTAATGCCATTGAAGGTTTTATTATCAAAGACACTACTTTCTATTCATTTTTAACCAGTTTAATCATTTTTTCTTTAGAAGTCATTGTCTGTGGTTGAAGATAAATTGAATCTTTCAGCTGCCTGATGTGCTCTTGAGTTGAAAAGTTGTCCTTATGTATTGGTCAAATTGAGCTGTTGTGCAGGGCAGCTACCACTGGTAGTCCACATCTGCTCCCATCTGAAAACAAACACAAGAGGGGGGGTGGCAGAAAATATTTGTGTTATTAAGGGCAGATATTTATTCCCCCTGAACGGAACACCTATTTACACCAGAAGATAATATTGAGACAAAGTTTTAAAATGCTTGTACTGTACTAGGGCTAATAGTATTAATCTTGTGCACACTACCAATTCCTGGGTCTTTCCAAAGGGCTCAACACAAACAGGCTGGTGTACAGGTGCGTGCACTTGGAAGGACTGCATGCGACTAGGACCAGCATGCGTGTGTGCGTTTGTATGGTTGTGTGTGTGTAAATGTGTTTTTGTGTGATGTGCTGAATAACAGACAGAGCTGAAACAACCACTTGTTCTTATCTGACCCAAAGACACACATCTTAAACTCTAAATGGATCTACATGCCCGAGACTGGACGAGCGCAGGGAGCAGGACTGATGAAAGACACAGGAGGGGGCACACAGTGTGTGGTTGGCTGCATTATTGATGAGGATAGGAAAAGAGGCAGGTGTTTAACAAACACTTGTATATGCTCTGACTTACCAAATGAAACAGGAAGGCTGCGTTAATTAGAGGTTGAACACACAATTAGACATCCCTTATTAAATCACTGGCATGTTAGCCAGTAGTATCCTCATGACTCCATAATATGTTGTAATTTGTATTTAAGAACAGTTTATTCATCAATGTAGTAAGGCTCAGGGCTGCATTCAATACTTGCTGGACTATTAAGCGCATCAATAAACCACACCAGATACATTTCAATAGAAAGTCAATTTGGTCCACATGTAGGCCACATTTGAATAGGCCACAGGTTTTTATGTTGTAATTAACATTTAACAACTGATAGACAGCTAATAGCGCAAAACAAACCGGATAGACAACTGTTTTAACTGGTCAGAACAAGATTTAATGATGAGATGTTTTATGTTGACTTGTTATGGACAAAGCATTCTGGGAAATAACACTATGAACTCGAAGGAAGCAAATGTTAACAGAG
>JAPMNZ010963439.1:0-10202 GCA_029875035.1 Pomatoschistus microps | reverse complement strand
TCTTGTTGGACAGTTAGTGTCCAGCAGAAAGGATGTGGTGACGATCCAGGACACTTTAGCATTCTACAATATGTATGGACATTTATTTTTATTATTTTTTATTTTTAACTGTTGATTCTCTGATCTGTATTGATGATTTCAATGGTTTTGTAAAGTCCTCTGAGACGACTTCTGTTGTGATTTGGGGCTATACAAGAATAAATTGAATTGAATTGAATTGAATTGGATTCTGTGACTTGGTGAGAGAGAATTTGGATCATTTATTTTTCTCATGTGAATTTGTCCTGAGATTCCGGTTTGACTTCCAACAAGGGTAGGAATTGTACTGCACAATCTAGCTATTGTTTGTATAATGCTTGATATTTCGTTTAATAACAGTTTTATTCACTGTGGTGTTGACAATTGTTAGCTATACACTACATACACGTTTTTAAAAATCCATCCAACTACATTAATTGGAGGAATGAGTTCAAACAATATCATATTTCACTTAATCTTATCAATAATAAGAATGCTATTTCTCTCATTTATTGATACATGCCCTACCCACAGACAGGTAATAGCAAATTCTTAAATGTATGATGTTTTTGATTTATTTTACTTTCTGTATATGCTGAACTTGAGACACCTGTTTTATGTATTAACACTAACAATAGTACCAAAAATAGGATACATATTTTTTTTAACTACAGGAAATCTAAGCCAAGCCCATAATAACGGCGGGCCTACTCCACACCTCCACGTTTGATGAATCTTTAAAAATAAAATGTGTTACCGGTAACCAAAATATAAATAAGAACAAAACATGAATGCTTTGCTTGTCCAAATGATGCCATGTGTTGTTGCTCATGTGTAATAGTTTTTAAGGCTGTTTGGAGCCTGGGTGCATCCTTAAGGACGCAGGTGGTTTCTGCAGACGGCAGCAGTGTCCAGAGGCCAGGGAGACACGGTGCGCCTGTTTTATTCACCCACTCATCCGAGACGACTAACCCCAGGCCCTAAGTTTATATACCCGCCCACGCAAGCTCACGACGTTAGAATTACAAACACCCCATGTGTGTCACGTGGCCGGGAAGAAGGGAGGAGAGGAAAAAAGGAGCAAAAAACAACCGAAAGAAGACGAGTCCGAAAGAACAATCAACCCTGGGTAAGACTGAGAATGAAGATTAGGAAAACACCTATACTTACACCAATAAACTATTTGTCAGAAGGTCTTTTACGTCCTGTGTCAGCATGGATGCGTGGTGAAGCTGGTAGCCTGTAGATTTTTGTGAACTTAAACCGCTGATGGAAGCAGATTTTAGCATTGGTCAGAATGAGTTATTTCGTGCGGGAACAATGAAATGCTAAAAATACTCTGATGTTACTTGTGTCATTGGCCTGTGACGAAAACATTGACGGGGAAACTGCGCATCGGTAATGTTCCTACGTGTGTTGGTCTTTCAGGCTGATGCTGGAGGACAAATGTTTCAGAAAGGGCAATGTGGACCAGAGCTGTGACAGGTAAGACGTGTGACGCAATATATGTGTTCTTGCTAATAGGGTTTATTTATGGGGAGAAAATCTGCTTTTGTGTCCTAAATTTCATCAAGCTTCTTAAGGTATTATGGCTGTGTACGAGGCTCTTGTCTGGACCTTGGGTTCCATGTGACTGTGAACCATATAATCCAATAAGTGTTCGTCTGTGCTCCTTGTGTTCCTTTATATCTTACTTCCCCCTAGAAGATAGGCCTACAGTCATTAAGATTAAAGGCTATTTAAAAGTAATGTTCCTGGGTGATCCTACCCAAAATGGGAATTTAATTTTTAGTTGAGTATGTTGTACATCATGAACAATGCAGTGAGGCCAGCTCCTGCCATACTCTACTGCAGACTGATCAATGCTTTTTATTTCTTCATCTTGAACTTTAGTGGAGGAAGAATTACAGGCTCGTCTCTTGTGTTTAGAATATATTAATTTGAAGAAGAAATTATGTTAAAATAACGACAGAGACAGCAAATATCTACCAAAGAATGCTCTCTGGATAGTTCGATGTTAGACACTACACTTCTGTTTCCACAGATAAATAAATCTTGTGGAAAGAGGAAGAGGAGTCAGGATGAAGCTGAATGAGCGCAGTGTGGCTCACTATGCCACGTGTGACTCGCCTCCAGACAAAACCGGCTTCTTGTTTAAAAAAGGTGAGCGAAACACTGCTTATCACCGGCGCTGGTGTGTGCTGAAGGGGAACATGCTGTTCTACTTTGACGATCGGGACAGCCGCGAGCCCATCGGTGTCATCGTCCTGGAGGGCTGCACCGTGGAGCTCTGTGAGTCTGCCGAGGAATTCGCCTTTGCCATAAAGTTTGACTGTGCCAAAGCTCGTATCTACAAGATGGCATCTGAAAGCCAGGCTGCTATGGAGTCATGGGTGAAAGCCTTGTCCAGAGCCAGCTTTGACTACATGCGTCTGGTGGTGAAGGAGCTGGAGAGGCAGTTGGAGGAGATCCAGGAGTCTTGTAAACCCAAGTCCATCAGGAGAAACCAGGCTGTTCGCTCCCGGTCAGGCGCCTCTTCTTCATCCTCTTCTTCCTCGTCTCTGTCCTCTGCCTCCAGCGCTCCGGTCATGTCAGCTGTTTCCGCTGGAAAAAAGAGTTCCCAGGGTGAAAGCCCACCTAAAGAGAACGGTGTGGTGTGGACTAAAGGTCCAGTTGCCATGTCTACCAGCTCCATCGAGGGTGCAACGTCCTGTGCATCCTGGGATGGCAGTGAGGACTCTGGGATTCACATGAGTGAGGGCGTGAGAGCGCCCCCTGTTCCCCCGCGGAGGAGGGGAGCTTCTCTGGAGAGCCCCTTCTCCCCTGGGACAGGCTGCTTCTCAAAACTTCATGACTGGTACGGCCAAGAGGTGCAGGAGCTGAGAGCCGAGTGGCTCGAGAGCCAATAAAGGCCACAACGTCACTTTATTTTTTACCTATAATGTTATCATTCCAACGCAAGTGTCCTCTGAAGCACACTAAAGAATTACAAGACATACTTGTGTACGTCAAAATGCCTTCTTTTTAGATTCATTTTTAATGTTATGCTGATGTGTCGTCTTTTAAAGTATACTGTATAATCACGCTCATGATGATCTTCTTACTGCCATATCCTTGACTATTTTTCAACCATTTTCACTTCACTTTTAAAATAATCTTTACAAACCACAAATCAGACACAATATTCTTCAATCAGAAATTACAGAAATCATTCAGGTCATTGTTTTTTCTTGCATTTTCCTTGTACTTTAGTCTGTTTATTTGAATACATTCATACTATGGTAACATTGCCACAATGCAGCACTTCTCTCTGTGGAGATGTTATAGTGATACCTGGATATTCCAACATATGTCAGCAGACTTATGTATGGGCACAAGAAGCTGATGCCCATACAGCATCAGCTGTATGGGCATCAGGCAAAGGGGCAAACATCTTACAAACAATGTAGCATGTATTTTTCTGTGCAATTTTATTTGTAACATGCACTGAACATAACAAACCACTGTTCTTGATGCTTTGTGGAGAGGTTGGAACTTGCTCAGAGTTGGACGTGACTCACGGGGCCCTTATGCAGAGGAATGTGCCTGCTCTGAGTGGATCTGGCGTGGGCCGTAAACAAAATCCCTTCAGGCCTCCCTGGACACTTTGCCGCAGAGGCTGGGTAATCGCTAATGCCCAAGGATGGTCCAAAGACCGCTGGGACTGTGGTGGGAGCACAAAGTCATGCCCCGAGCAACTTGACAGGGTATTTTTAGCACCTGTTAGCGGCAGCCAGATGATGCTTTGTTCTCCATTCACACTACACATTCCCAGCCCTGGAAACATTTTACTTTTTGTTCTTTTTGGTTTTTTACCAGATGTATGACCTGATATCTATATACAATAACATATTGGCCATTAAAGCTGGGGTACCTAATTTTCAAACCACACAAAAATGAACGATGTATTTAAAATCTGAACTGCTCTCGAAACGGTTTGGCTCCATCACTAAGAGGTGGCTGAAGCGTGTGAATATATATGAAATTGAGTCCTGCAGGTTTGAAATCTTACTGACTAGATAAGCATTTTCAGACAGAAAAGTGAAAAAAGAGCACCACCCTCACTTCAAAAAATTAGACTATCTTTCCAAAGTTTTTTTCTTAAAATGAAGACTTAAAATGTCAAACTAATTTATGGCTCACCTGTAAAATATGTTTTCTAATGGTGTGGTCTGATTTTTTCACAATTCTGCTTTTACAAACAAAATGTGTCAATTAATGATTAAATGATTAAGTTCGGTACCCGAGCTTTAGGTGCAGAATTATCATGATTACACTGCCCTTTTTGTTATGGACATTCTACTTCACTTTGTAAACATTAAAAAAGGGTTGTTGCATCAAAATATTACAAATACTTGACATTTATACTTGTTATAACAACATTATTGTATATTTCAGTATTGTTTTTAATTGTTTTCACCCAAAGCCTAAATCTCATGGTGCCTTATGATTTTTCAATGCACTTTTAATCTTCCTGCTGTTCCTTTTCTCTCATATAATTTTCAATCAGTGTTTTTAGTCTGCATTTATGAAAGCGCTACAATCAATTACTGTTGGTAAGAGGAATGTACAAAACGTGGTACCAATTTCCTACAACCAGAGCTGAGGCGAGGTTTGAGCGACATTCCTGCTAATAGTGTTAATTATTACTATGGTACTGTATTATTACCTTATCACGTGTTCATCCAATGTTGAATGTGTCAACTCTGAATAAACATCTTTTATTCATGTGTGTTGGGTGTAATTTGCATTGAAAAAGATCATATTGACAAAAATGAATTAAAAAAGTGTTTAATTGAATTAATATTACAGATTATTAAAATTCTGCTTAAACATGCTTTTTTGAGTTCCCTTGAGTGTATTGAGGTATTGTGCTGTACAAATAAACTTGCTTTGCCTTTTAAATGTTTAGGACACTCAGTACTAGCATCTGTTGAACATTTACCATATTGCCTTTTCAATATATTGTTTCCTGTATTACAACTATACAGCTACTTTCAGTACTGCTAGTAGAAAGTTTGTGGTTTCCTTTTCGTAGAGGCTGATTTCTGTGTGTCTTTGTGAAAGTCAATTTGCTATCTGCTAGATTTTAGTTTGACTCGTGGTGGAAAGAGTCTGATCTGTTTAACAATGAGTGGCACATTTCTGTCTCCCAGAAGAAAAAAAACCCCACATTCTCACTGTAGTGCGGCCGGTTAACCAGCAGGTGGCGTTGGGCAACAATATTATATCACACTGACGCACCCGGATCAGAGCAACAGCTGCACCTGGGTGAACAGGTACCATAAACGGTAAAATGTATGTATCCAGTTATTTTTTTATTTAATTTTAACAGTAATTTACCAATTTAGAAAGACAACTGCTCTGCTGATAACAGTTTAATAACTAGAGTTAGCCCGTTTGAGTTGAGTCATTTTCACAGGTCTTAGTGTTATTCCTGTATCTATAACTCATCTTTATCTGTCAATATTCCAAAATATATACATAAAATTAAAGCTGGGGCACCTACATTTCTAACCACAGGAACTTTATAGTACAATACAAACCATATTGGCTCTCAAAACGGTGTGTTTATATCACTAGTTGTTCACATGCATGTAAATTTGGACTCTGCAACATATTTCGAGCAGCCTTTTGTGACATAACAGAGACAAGGAGCTCTCAGTCCAAAACGTCAAATTGTGACTCACAGAGATCCTTCATGCGTATGCATTACGTATGCAAAGACATGCTTTCTAGCACGATGCACACCGCATGTCGTGGTCTGACATTTCACCTTCACAGCTCTTTCCGTTGGGACAAACAACATCGATGATTTGCGAAAGAAAAAAAGTTACGCACCCCAGCTTTAAATTCTCAAGCCACTTTAAACGCTTCCTTTTTAAAGTTGTGACAAATCTTTACACCTCTCACTGTTTTATCAATCATGCGCAGACTTTTTGCAGCAACAAGTCCAAACATAAAAAATAAATACATATATATATTTTTATAGACCGTGCTTTTATCTTGAAACGGCACGCGCTCTGGTAGCTGATTTTGTGCGCGCGCGTAGCTGTCCAGGGCGCGCGGCGGAAATGAGCAGTCGCCACTTTTTCCGCGTCAAGTTCGCTCCACTTTTTTTTCTCTCTTTTTCTTTTCTTTTTTTTTACTCCCTCTCTCTCCACGTTAGAAGCTTGAGGCGTGCATTCACCATGAGAGAGACGGCAGACGGCTTCCCTCGCCCGCTGGACCCTCTTCGCTCCCGGGCGCTTTTCGGTCGCTTCTTGTTCATTTCATGTTTTTATTGACTCGAAGTGGACGCACTTTGGGCACATTTCCGTTATGCGAAGTCCGACTTGTTGGTTAGTCGTGCTGCGGTGGGTGCCCGACCGAGATAACGGGAGAACGTAAGTATGTCGTGTGTGAAGCGTTTCATTGCAATCATTTATGCGCCTGTTGTAAACCACAAAACTCATCCACAACGTGACAATCCGATCGGGGGCAATCCGCAGCGAGAAAACAAAAATCAGCCCCCAAAAACTTTTCTTCTCTTCGCTCTTTATCATCTGTGTGAAATTTAAAGGGCCCAGACACTCGTTACGCCACTCGCGTTGGAGATNCGCTCTTTATCATCTGTGTGAAATTTAAAGGGCCCAGACACTCGTTACGCCACTGGCGTTGGAGATTGTATTTATTTTTAGGCTGGAAAAGTTTGTTATACATTAAAATTCCAAGCATCTCGGCATGCAGGATGTTTGGACAGTGCGTGGCTGCGTGCCTTTCAATATTATTATTACTAACCCACATCCATTTGGGGTGTTGCTTACTTATTTAGGAGCATATTGTGCATTCTGTCTATTATTTATGGGTGTTTCAGAAGTGACCTGATGAAGTAAGATTGCATAATTCTTGCATTGTATGACGACCAGGACTCCAAAGAACAGCATACTACTATCCCATAACCATTAGTTTTTGAGTTCAGACACTACTTTTATACACTAAAATTAAAGGCTAATATGCCTGTTGTTTGCAGTCTATTTTGCATTTAGAATATTGTGAATCCAAGATGCAAAAAAGACAATTTCTATTTGATACAGTGTTTAAAATCATTACTGTGTTTTATAAGCAGATAGTATTTATTTGTAGTAGCACTATTAATAGCAATAGTAGTACATATGCATATTAGTAGTGCTAGTAGTTGTAGTGGTATTAACAGGTACAGGAGGTGTGTGTTGAATTACATTTTTAGTTTGAATTGTAAATAGTAGTAATTATAGATATGTGTAAATAGAATATAAATATTGCTGTGAATGCTACTTTGGTATATATAACTTTGTAAGCTACCATAGAAATACTGTAGCCTTCACTATAAAGCTTGTAATTCTCGTCTCACTTTGGCAGTTCATCTGGGCTTTGTTTTCTCGTAAACAGTCCTGGACTTGCAGTGACTTGATTTGGGATTGTCCAAACACGCTAAAATGCAACTTTCATGAAATTGCATGCATTTTTTTATGGAAATATATTCAATGTTGTCTTAAGTTGATTCTATCTCTGGCCATGGCGAGGCCTTGCGTGCCTTGGCTTCAGTCTGTGCACCTCTCATGACTTCTGTGTAGAGAACAGAAACTAGTGTGTGCAACAAATGGCTTGCTGTTGTCTTCCTGTTCAAATCTAGGCCTATTTTGCTCTGATTTGTCAAGGAGCAGCGAAACATCCTGTCCTCCCGGTAATTGGTGAAGTGGCCAATATAGATTAACAGGCTTCTTTCTATTGCAGTGCATATTTCGAAGTCCTCTCGGAAAAAGGCAGTCACTTAGAGGAAGTTTACCCCGGTTAAATTGCATCCACAGTAGTCGCTGTTCGATGTTTTTGTCAACAAGCAGATATATGTGTATCTGCAGTTTTCTCCTGGATAAGCTAAAAGTAAGCTGGGAGAAGTCTTCACAGCTTGTTTGTTTGGATTCTTTCATCCTCAACACCCTTTTCAAACTATGCTAATTATAGTTTTCATCGCCAAAGAGAAGCAGTAGGCGACGTTTCACTCATTTTATTGGAGAATCCATAATTTAGTGTCCTCTTAAGTGACAGAATTACACAGAATGGTAAAGTATACGTGAGCGCATGCAGAAGCTGTTAAGCAGTGATTCTCGTTGCAAGAACTGATAAGACCAATGGATTTCTCAGAACAGGATAATCGCCGGGGTGCCGCAATATTAGAAAGAAACTAAATTGCCAAAGTTGAGTGATTAAACAACCTCATAAATTACTCCAGGAAGAACTTGCGAAACACCAGAAATGTGTTAAGTTGTTCAATGAATCATTGTGTTATTTTTCAAACTTAAAATGTAATGTTTTTTCCCACTATGGGAAATCGGACAAGGTTTTGATTGTTATAAAGTTGCATTACTTTTGTAGCTATAGTCTAGGTTTATATTACATTCACATTGATTTGGAGCTGTACTGCACCCATATTTTAGTTCATTTTATTTTATAGTAGAATTTAGGTTATATGAACAGGGACACGTTAAGAAATGTGATAGAATTTCTCTGAAAACTGGGACGGTTACTCCTTTGTTAACAGATTATACAGACTTTGCTTTAGGGTAGGATTGAACCACTTAGCGACACCTAATATTTGCTTTTCTGAAGAATAACGGGCAGGTTTTGAGTGCTCTATTCTATTGAAATTTTTTCGATTTCACAAAGAGGTGTCTTGATTTTCAAATACAAAATGATTAGGCTAGTTCAATCTAGTCACATGTCACTATGCTACAATTGCAAAATCCATTTAATATCAAACGGTGGTGATAAATACATGTTTTTGGACAATGAGTTGCAAATTTGAACAATATACAACATTTTAAGACACCACAGGTTTTCGTTCTTGTTCTAATTTGAATCAAAATCGCTCAGAGAATCACATCATCTATGATTTTTACAACTTCCGATGCCAGTTTTAGTACAGTGATTTTTGACATGCTTTGGACAACAATATTATAGTGACATTTTTCCAAAGTCCTACATCATCGACCTTTACTTTGACACTGGAATTATGCTGCACTTCTTACCCTTTTGCTCGCAGCTGTGGCTCAGCCGGTGTCTTTTGAGTTTTTATCCGACACCAGATCTTCCGCTTTGTAGAAAGGCACTGATGAGACCACGAGGAGGTTTGGCCCAGGGCTGTACTGCGGGGGAGGAAGAGAGGAGCAGGGAAGTAGGATAGAGCAAACACGGGAGACTGCACCAATGTGTGTGGAAGGCAAATGAGGAAAAGGACAATTAAAAGTTATATCCGCCACTTCAATTGAAATAATGATAAAGTAATACATATTTTTGATCGTTTGACCCTTTAGTATCATCTAAAGTAAGTACAGGTGGAATAAACATTAAGATTTTCTGGAGGAGAATAGTTTGAAATCATTGCGTCCAATCAGGAACATGCGGGGGCGGGTCTAAAACTGGCGCTTGCTTTTAAAAAACGTCTCTTCATCTCCACAATTTGAAAAAGTAACTGACCTTCACTTTGATTAACAACAAAAATGTGTACTTTTAGGCCTGAGTCAAGAACACCTTTTGAAGGAGAATTGCTGTTTCTGCCAAAACATCTGCTATAAACAATAACAAACATTTACAATCTAGCTGCATGTTCCCAGTAAAGTAGATCTTCTATTCAATTAAACGGCTGAGGAGATAAACGTAATAGAATAGTTAGACATAAAAGTGAATTATTCAACCCTCTACAGCTCGTAGTACAAACGAAATATACAGACATATTTACTGTTTGTTTCATCATTATTGTGACAGGCTGTTGTTCTTCTTATCTTTCGTGTTTGTCTCCAGAGAGGTGTTATTGCTTTCTCTAAAATGCTCCTCAGTATAACATTTAACGTATTCATCTATTGCAAGGTTATTTTTACATCTGGGATACCTAACTTTTTTCTCCAAAATATATAAAAAAAATTCATATTAACAGACAGATAAAAGTAAAATGTTGTGAACAAATTAGACAACAACATTATGTCTTCATTTGATTAGAAAATATGTCTTTTTTTTTAAGCTTATTGGCAAGTTCTCTCTTTTCTGTCTAAAAAAGAAATACATGTGAAAACCCAAACAGACCCAAACAGTTTTAGAGTCAGGAACTAATTACGTGGATTATATGAAAT
>JAPMNZ010963428.1:0-11035 GCA_029875035.1 Pomatoschistus microps | reverse complement strand
GCTAATCCCCTGGGCTCCGTGAAGTCCCATGCGCTACTGAGCAAAAGCCATTCATTTGAATAGGGCGCCATCTTGGATCACCGGGGCTTGGGCTCAGCCTAACGCCTCTGGCGGAACATGGCGGAACTACATTGGTCTGGCAGAGCCAGGCTAGTCCAGGGTTTGATCCACAGTGTTTAGACTTTGCTTCAATTCGGCACACGCTCAACTTTATAGAATTAAAGCTGGAGTACCTAACTTTCAAACCATGAAAAATGTAGCTAACAGATTAACCCTCACTGACTACCATCTAATTGAGTGCTAATTAGTGTATAATTTATGGTTAATTAGCTCTTAATTTGTATTTATTAAGCACTTATTAGTCCTTCTTCTTGGCCTTATTCAACATCCAACTGACACTTTCCCATGTAGGTTAGGGTTAGCTCTAGGGTTAGCTTTAGGGTTTGGGACTAAAGTTAGCGCAAGGGCTAGGGCTAGCGATAGGATTAGGGCTAGGGTTAGCGTTAGGATTAGGGCTAGGGCTAGCGATAGGATTAGGGCTAGGGCTAGGGTTAGCGTTAGGATTAGGGCTAGGGTTAGCGTTAAAAGTGCTTCTATAACTGGTTTTCACACGTATTGTTGGTCTCTGTGTTGGTTACTTTTTCAGTCTGAAATGAAATGAAAAGAGAGCACTACTCTCACTGGGCATTTTTCTTAAATTCTCAAAAAGGATCAAATAGTGACTCACAGGGCTAGTTCCCACAAGTATGCAAAAGATTCATGTTTTATAACAATATGGAGACGCCTCATTCACAGTTTGCTTTACTTGTAGAAAACTCATTCTGTTGGGGGGGAAAGAACATGTTATAGTCAGGTACTCCAGCTTCTTCAATTTCTGTTACATTTTATTCTATGTTGAGAGGTGGACCTTTCTTGCACAGCTGTTAATTTGTGTTGGACTGAAAAAAGCTGATTTATTGGAAGTGACTATATGTTGTAACATACAGTGAAGTATGATCATTCAAGAGAGATAGGATTCAATACATTTTAAACTACCTCCTACTCCTAATGAGCTTCAGTGGAGCTTACTCCTTATCAATTGTATCATTTTTGCAATTGATCAATCTTCAGGATCAGCAGTGACAAAAACACTGGAAACATTGAAAAAAGGAGGAAATCCTACTGTGACGTGGCCGAAACCCGTAATCAACCCTTATTCCCTGTTCATTAAAGGATTTCTTATTTTACTTTGGATTTCCTCCTTTCCCCCGGACGCACATGTGTTCTGTTAAACCATTTTAGATCAATATTGTGTCATAATAATCTACAGATGTCAGAGTTAATAACTATACAGCCTCCATAACCACCACATGTCTCCTGTGTGTCTTCTTTAGGGTATGCCAGCTCACCTCACTTATACACTTCTGTTCTGGCAATTATCTGCTTGTTCACAGCATCTGCATCTGTGCGTGTGTCTGTGCCTGTGTGTGTGTCTGTGTCTGTGTGTGTCTGTGCCTGTGTGTGTGTGTATGTGTGTATTTATGTGTGTGTCTGTGTGTGTGCGCCTGGCTCCTCGCGGATGTGTTAGACAGAGTTTCACTGGAGCGTTACATGACAGCAGCTGTCCAAACCACCCTGCTCTTCACCACCAACATTGCTGCTGCTGCTGCTGCTGCTGCTGCTGCTGCTGCTGCTGCTGCTGCCCATTCTGTCTCCAAATCACAGAGGGCTGCTCATCACAACGTCTCTATGGTCTACTCATTCTCTGAGTTCCATATCTTGCCTGTTATATTATGTCATATCCTCTCATCCATCTATCTATCTATCTATCTATGTATCTATGTATATGTATCTATCTATCTATCTATCTGTTTGTCTGTCTGTCTGTCTATCCATCCATTGCTTTGTATTGCTCACATATAAATAATGGCTGCTAGTTGCTCAATGTGGATTTAACATTCAGATATGTATAGTGTTTGTGAATTGCAGTTTTCAAGTCTTTCCCTACAACAAAAAGTGCATAATTTTACAGTTGTCACTCTGTTGAGCTCTTTCACATAAAAAACAACATACAATGTGCAAAGGTGAAAGTTGTATTGGTAATTGTGCATCAACAACCACCCTCACCTCTATCTATCACACTATTTATAGATTGATTGTGGGTGGTTGGCCGAGTGGATTGCACTCTCACTTCTCAGCAAAAAGGTCCTGGGTTCGAAACCGGGTTGGAGCAGGGCCTTTCTCAGTGGTTTTTCCTCTGGGTGCTCCGGTCCCCCCCAAAAACATGTACAAGAATATAATGAGTGAGGGAATGGATGGTGTTGGATGGAGGCTTTGATGCGCCTGTGTGTTTGGCGTCTCACTTCTGTCTTCACCGAGTGCGAATGGAAAAATATCGAATTTATCTATATATGTATCAATCTATCTGTATAGGTATCTATCTATCTACAGTGCACATCGACCATTTGCTTCCTTCATTCGTCCCTTGTTTGTTCCCTCACTCATTACCTCACTCCTCTCCCTCCTCTCCTCTATCTGTCTCGTCCAAATGATCTTTACATCTCGGAGGAACTGGAGCTACAAATTGAACTCAAAGGATTTACCACAAGCCACAACCGCAGACTGTCGCTGATCAAATTGCAGATGTTCATATTTTCAGTTTGAGCGTGTTTCAGTTTATGCAAATGGACCAAACCACTGGCCTGGAGCGGCCATCATGGTTTCCATTCAAGTTACTGAGTAGTCAAATAGATTTAGTGTGCAGTAGAAGATATTAGACTCTCACTAATGACTGGATAATTCATTACAGATGATAAATGTGTTAGATTACGGACGGTGATACTAACATTGCAGTTGAAAAAGGCAAGAAATATGAAAACAAAAGGTGAATGCTGAATGCAAGTGCTGCTGAGGAGGCTGCCGCTAAAGATACCTATAATAATTTTATATTATGCAGCATTTTTTTCATTACTAATAAGTGTAAATAGGGAGGATGTATTAGATGCATGTACTTGCTAAAGATGATTTTTTAAGATTGAGGTTAAGAGGTCCTATATTTGTCCCACAGGGAAATTCAGTGTTGAATCACAAGTTACAGAACAGTAGGAATGAGGAGCACACAGCACAAGACAAATTAATAATGACGCTTTACTAAAAATAAATATGCAATCTCTAACACTATAGCATAAAAATAAGCAGAATAAAATCTCACCAAAATCTGACTTTAGCATAATTGTACAAGGTTATTATGAAGAACTTGGCTGGAATAGTTGCCTGCACAGTATGTTTCCAAAATGGTTTATGTTGTCTAATATCTATATCTAAAAATACACAAATTCTGAACTTTACTATAAAATATGACACTGACCATCGAGTGAACGCAAATCAAATAATTTCTCACAATTTCTCACTCAATTTAGTAGTTTATTTAATTCTTTGGTCAACAGCAACAATCTCACATTCGTTACTCAACAACGTCTCTGACAATGGCATAATGCATTCATAACATACACACACATATATCACAATTATGCAAGTATACACAACACGCAGCTATGCACACACAACTAAACACAAACACACAATTCAATTCGATGTATTTCTGTTTAGCCCTAAGTCACAACTGCAGTCGTTTCGGAGGACTTTGCAAAGATAACAGATCAGTTTGAACAAAAAAATGCAATAATAGCAAACCCATATGAGCCATTAGATCTTAAGGAGTGGGATGTTCATTAATGTTAATAAATGTCAATAAATGTCCCGGATCATCGCTGTCCTCAGACCCTCCTGCACCGGTTAGCTATCCATGGATATAGGCTAATGTGATTCTCAACAGGTGGCCCAAAATCTCAAAATATAACGATTTTCCAATAGTTTATGTATCTTACTAAAACACTGCTAGCACGAACAAATGCAGTATATGATTATGAATTGGGTGGTGCAAGTTTTCTCTCTATAATAATAACACATTCTGCTAAATATTCCCGAGATATCGCCATAACCCAATATGAGCACAAGCCTATCCCTTATACTAACTGACAAAATAGCCTTTTTTTGCGCTGCTCAGTCCATGTTCGTCAGTGGAGGTCATCTGACACAATGATGCAGATGTTGTGAACAAGCTGCTAATTACCCAAACACAAGCTCATAAGCAGGCGAGCTGGCACCTTTTAAAAACGCATTTACAGGCCACGCTTTTATTAATTGGGGCTTTGTATTCGCGGATGCCAGCCAGAAACATTTGCAGACAGCTGAGGCGCGGCATGTCTTTGACCCGTTTGTCCTTGGACCCGAATGTGTGGGCAGTATTTATGGCAGGGTCTCGACTTGACACAAATCCAGGTTGTCTTGTTTTTTCGGGGTCCATGTGAATGCGTATGTGAATGTATGGGGCCATAGGAGCTGCATGTGTTGGAGGTGATGAGTGATGCTACCTGCTCAAATCTGTCACAATATGTCAGCGCCTCCATGTTCTCTTCCCTCTCCTCACTCTAGAAATATACAAACATACAAATATAGAACATCTGCCTATACGCTGCACTAAATGACCTTTCCAATACAGCTGCATACTGTATCTAAATAGCAATGTTAAATCCAGGTTAAAAACAGTTCTGTTTTTAGTATCTTCAAGTACTGTGATTACTTATGATTTCAATGCCTGGTATGTTTGTTTCTATCTCGTTTTGTTAAGAAAAAAAACGTTATTATAACAAATATGAATCCTCAAAATGAAGGATTATAGAAGGATTTTAGATTTTAGAGATTATAGATATATTTTTTTATGCATTGTGGCTATGTATTATTTTAATCCCGTGTGTTTTTCTAATGATTTAAGGTTTTTGATTACTTGTGAATTTATTCTGTTTTTAATTTTTTTTATTCTGTTCTTTTTATATGCATATGTGGATTTTAATGTTTCCGATTTGTTTGATATGATGTGGGTTGTGAGGCGCTTTGAGTTGCCTTGTGTTGGAAATGCGCTATACAAATAAAAGTTTATTGATCGATTGATAATGGAGAAATGGACATGTTACATTTGCCTAAATGCGATTATGATCACTCAAGGTGTGCAAATAGTCAGGAAATGTGTAAACAGATACCAGGTCTTATGTACAATAGAGGGATCTTAATTACAACTAAAATGGGACAGATAGGCAGAGTTTTGTTCCGTCTTGGTTCTGAACGCCGTACATACAGTAATATATGCAATACACTACCACTTATGGTATGGGACAAAACAAGATAAATGCAAGCAAACTGCAGGGGTATTGAAGTCCATATCACAAGTAAGTAATTTCTTTGATGTCGAAGAATTGGATCAAACACAATCTAATCATGCAGTAAATACAATAATTGATGATAGTTAGTTCGGGGCACCAGTGAATAAATCAATGTGCGTACAATGTCACAGTTTTCATTTATTGGCTCATTAATTAAGTAATCTTATGAGCACTTAATTATTGAATTAGCTGTTAGTCAATTTCTCTTGAAAAGAATCTGAACATGTAAATCCTTTTACAAATCAATGAGGTCATTTCTGGAGTCAAATCAGCACAAATATCAGTTTCAGACAAAGATAGTTTAGTAGATTTGATGCAATATATTGAAAATTCTATTGTTTAAAACAACATGAAGAAACATGGTTATGATGCTGATGATGTATGTATATAGAAAATGGTTAAAATACTGATTAGGTAAGGCCAAAATGTCCATGACTGCTTCAATTGTAGGTCACCTAACGATCCAACACCTCCACGCCACGGTCTAGCAATTTCTCCACGTTGTCCGCCCATGGGCAGACATGGAGATCCTGCTCACTCCACAAAGCAGACTGACTTGTCTTCTGTGTTCCTGCTTATCTTCTTACCTCAATGATGAGTCGTTGGGGGAAGGGTATTGACAAGGAACCTTAAGACATTCCTACACACCATAAAATGTGAACAAAACTGATCTGCTAGACACACAGTGGAGACAGAAGTTACATTATTTATATACTCTTCCCCCACTGGGAGGCTAAAGTTGGATCCTATAAGAAATGTCTGATTAGAGTGAGATTAGAGTGACATTTTAAGTGATTAAATGTCTCAATATACAACAAATGTTGAATAGGGAAAGAGGTCATTTTCATTCTCCTACAAAACACATACACACCCAAACACCCAACACCTCTCTGTCTAAGCTGAGTGTTATTTTCCATTGAATTTCTCATAGCCACGGTGACTCAGTCACAGCAAGAAGGTTAACGGTTCAATTCCCACCCAGTCCTGGGCCTTTCTTTGTGGAATTTGCAAGTTCTTGTGTCTCCCGGCTCTCTGGTTTCCCCCATCACCCAAAACTACCGCAGATGGGTCCTAAGGCGCTGTGCTGCTCCTGACAGGTTTCCCCAGGGGGCTTTGCAGAATGGGTCAAATGTAGATTACATATTTTCCCTACAGGGATGATAAAGTGTGTATATGTTTCTACCTATTTGTCTCCCTGCAAACCACAGAATCCAGTTTAAACTCCTCCTTCTCACATTCAAAGCTCTCCATAGCCTGGCCTCTTCATACCTGAGTGACATGCTCCACCTACACACTGCTCTTCTCACTGTCCCCGCTGTCAAAATGGCAACAATGGGAGCAGAGCACTCAGACACTCTGCCCCCAAACTCTGGAACCCATTTCACCTGCAACATGTTTTAAATCACAACCTACCTTTTTGAATTGGCTTTTTCTTTGGAATAATTTACATGTAAATCAATGTATAATAAATGTAATTTTTTCTGTATTGTTTATTTTGTGTGTGATGTGTTTCATTCTATTGTTAGGAGTTCTTGGGTGTCTTGAAAGGCCATTTAATAAAATATATTACTATTATTTTTGACACACTTCAACAATAGCACCATTAGCATTTGACATCACCAAGACAAACAGCAGCATGTGGAGGAGATGTGCCAAAGACAGGTGAATATGTAAATGAGATGCATCAGAAATGCATACAGCGTGACCAAAAGTCAGCTCAACTTTTCCATGTATTACATTATCCTGTGAGCAACAACAAACTTCCTTTCTAAATGCACCATATTTCTCTTTGCATAATATTTCTATACATTTCAAATACTATAAGTCTTATTCCAACTTTGCTGTGCATACTCCAGGAAATCCTTCCCAGCCCAGCTTCACAGCTCCAGATCAGGATGTCCTGCACTTTCTGAGTCAAGTTGATTTCTTTTAATACTGAGCCAAGACACTGACTACACAAAGTGGGCAGTTTACAGTGAAGTCAAACCAGCCTCGTTAATTCTCCACCAAAAAGGGGTCCGAAAGATAAGCGTATAATAAAGTAATTCAACAATCTATTTTCTTAGCTTGTAAAAAAAAAACTGTTCATCGATTTTCACCATAACAGGGTTTGTTTTCATGTCTGTGCCTGAAAAACATATTTCACAAACTTTCACATCTGATGTTTTTTAGATGCATCCTAAAACATTCATTTTATATTAATAAGGAGTACAAACTGTTTTTAAAGACATGACATGATTAGGCAAAAGAGTAAAGTCTCATAGTAATGTATCAGACTTATATTTGATTAGTTATGGCATGATTAATTCACTGATGTAAACTACTACTGCAGTCACAGCTGCCTGGGACAAACTGACAGCAGTGAGACTGCCAATCCAATCATTCACAAAGCTGATACCTTCTTTTAAATTGTAACTAATGCTTAGAAAGTAGACCTTAAATAGGGATAAACAGATCACATGTTCATCACATGGCAAAGCAGTAGCAGTGTCTTTGGTTTCAATACATGTCGCAGATCACAGACCTGTTCCCAGGCAAGGACCCTAAATTAGACCTCCAGCGCCTGGATTTTACCATGTGCTATCAGGGGCTGTTATGTAACATGTTTATGACAATCTTTCTTCTGCCAGACCTGTGATAGCTCATAATCCATGTTTTCATCCATCTATCAAGAATGACCAAAACTTACAAACTAAACTATTTCTGGAGAATATTATTAGTAGAAGTCTATACTATCTCACTCTCCTCTGGTCACCTCAAATACTGTGATTTCTGGTAAAGTTGGTACTGTTCACGGGACCATGGAACAGGGAATCCCCAGAATCATTTCATTAGCGTTCATCATTTGTTTTCAAAACTGTTTGTTATTCTGTTTTTGTATTCTGTAAAATTGTGTTATGCAGATTTTGAAATGAACATATTGATCCATTGATTGATGGTTTGAATAAGGTGAAATGAGGTTAATATTTCATACTAAAATTATTCTTAATTTATAAATCTTTAGGGATGTTTTGTAAAAATGTTGACCTCAAACAAATACACCCTGACAAGACTAATGATATAACATGAAACTTATATCTTACTTGTTATGGCCCGAAATCAGTTAAGAAAGGAGGGATCTTGAATTCGGAGACATAGTTTCACGGTTCTATGAGCAACTTTTTTTTTTTTTTCAACTGGCCTAAGGCTTTTCTTTTCTTTTTAAAAATTAACTAAAATTTAAACCTTTTGTCTGTAAAAGATTTCCTGACACGCATTTCTGATTCTTGAAATTTGGTAAGAGTGACTTTCTAATCAAATGAAGTGTGAATTAGTTAACTCACTTTGGATTTACTTTTTCCGTTCCTTTGGCATCATCGCAAAGGATCATGGGCCGAACGCTCTTGAAGCCGCTGTAATTCTCCTGCATTTAGATAAAAATTTCCTCTGCACAACATTGGCATTTTGTCGTCTTCACTGACCTTCTTGTTTTCTCCGAACATGCTATTTTGACCGGTTATAGTTCCTGGAGACAGTCAGACAGATGACATTTTGATGGAGCCACCGTAGACACAAACAGCCCGTGATGTGATTGGAGTCTTGTGGTCGTTTATGTTGTTACAGGAGACGCATTCCAGTTGAATTTGGAGAAGCGGGTGTGCTAGGTGCGACGTCGGCCTCCGAACCATCCCATCGCACCCCGTCCATCATCCAGACTCACTTTCACTCATCGAGGAGTAACTTCACACCTCTGGGCGTCACGTAACCGCCGCCAGCTCCATGTTTTTAGTTTGGACTCACCGGTTTTAAGTGCACGGTCCGGTGGCGCCAGTGTCCCCGCTGTAAACCCAGGCAGACCATGTGGATCCAATAACAGGGGAGGATAATGATGGTCGCACACGGGACGGGGTCATGTCGCCGCTGTCTGAGAACTAAATCAAGAAAGACATTTAAAAGACAAATTGACGGGTTACTTTTTGCCCTAAATCTAAATGTGTTGAGCAAAACATAATGGAATAGAAATTGATAATGGTTTTGTGTGAGTGGCACTTCTGTTGATGGTCCTCACTGTTATTTGTACTGCTCTTTCTATTATTCTAAAAAGACATTTTGGTACGATTTGCCCTTTAATCACTCAGCAGCAAAACTGATAAATTAGTTTTTTCCTGTAATTATTTTATACCAAAAGACCAAAAGGACAAGATGGAGGATACAAGCGGTTTCATAAGTTTCCTCCGAGGAGTGGTGCTCACTAAGAGATAGGGTGAGGACCTCAATCTCAACTCCTCTCAAACTGAGTAGAGCCGCTGCCTTTTCACATCGAGAATAGGAAAGTAGTTGAGGCGGCTCGGGCATCTGTTTTGGATGCCTTCCTGGGGAGGTGTTCCGTAAGAGCTGGAGGGGGGGTGGGAGAGGGAAGTCTGGGTGTCTCTGCTCAGACTTCTGGCCCCCGCGACCTGGATAAAACAAAAGATAATGTATGGTTTTGTATTTAATCCACATTCTCTAGTCAATTGGTGGTAATTAGAGGCAAATTCAACTATTCTAATTCTATAATTTGACCTGAAAATGATGAAAGATGTCCCAAACTTGACACCTTAGTGAAGATTATCGTATTGCTTCCTGGTTGGATGAGGGTTAGCAGCAGATGCATACAAAAGATACATTCTTGCATGAATTTGAAACGGTTCCTACTGCTTGTGCATGTTACATCGATGATTGTTTCTTCCGATTTGGCCGCTCCTTTCACTTCCAACCACTTTTCATTCAACCATCAATTGTCCCTAATAGATGGAACTATGCTAAAACTTTAACTAGGCTCGTGTCAAACAAAGCAGCAACAGAACATGAAATTCCGCCATAAGCACTTTAATCTATTGCACATTCTTTTGCCGTTAACTCTTCGGTCTGGGCTTCAGTCCTGCACCTGGTCGCCATAGAAACACACAGTGAAGCCTTCTCCAAATTAGCGTCGAACCGCTCACACTGTAAGCACTGATCGGAGAGCTGCTTTCCCTCCAGGATATTATATTTTATTTATAGTTTTATAGGAAGGATTACAAACCGCTATATGCTGCATGTGTCATAGCTTTAGGCATTTCAATCTATCAATGTTAGTATAGAACCCAGAACAACACAAGCAGTTTCAACATCCCCAGTGGAAGGACGCTCTGGATTTATTAGACCATTTAGAGTATCTATGGTGGAATTGTACAGGCTGGTTGAAGGATTTTCATATGTAAGGTCGTGCAGTATGTATAAAAAAACCCTGATATCTACTATTTTGATGTACCTTACAGATTACTATTTGCTTGGCACCTGAATGTATCTGTTATGATTTCTACACCTTTAAATTGCACATGTAGGGACCAACTAATTGACTGCCATTGACGTATTTGTCTGAGACCCTCTTTTTGACGGGGGATTACTGGACAACAAAAATAGCTAGAAACAATCTTATTTTTGCTGATGAAAGTAGACAATCCAGTCTGTCAGAATCTGGTTTAATTTTTCACATAGTTTTAGGAAATAATATTCTGTGGGTCTTGAGAATCAGTGAAGTCATCAAAAACGGCTGGCAGTCAAAGAGTTAATTAGGCACATTTTTTAAGATATAACAACATTGTCTTTTGATGGGTGTCAAAAAGCAAAGCATAAGTTATCATTTCAAATATATATGCACATCATTTTATTCTCATATGATGTAATAATAATAATAATAATGTATCAAACTTATATAGCGCTTTTTTGGACACTCAAAGACGCTTTACAGAACACATAAAATTAAACATTGAAAC
>JAPMNZ010963424.1:0-14262 GCA_029875035.1 Pomatoschistus microps | reverse complement strand
AGTCAGAAGGTTCAACAATCGTCATACTGAGGGCGTCTCATGAGCCGGGGATTCACTCAGAAAAGCAGTGAGAGCTGTTGTACAGACTGTACTATAGACTGTCCTACAGACTGTACTACAGACTGTCCTACAGACTGTTGTCTGCACATGTGGTGTGGATGTTGGTGTGTGTTGAGACGCCCCCAGCAGGAGCTGTGAAGTAACGGCCTCATATCTCGTCACCAGTGGTTGTTCTCTCCGCCGCATCATTGACAAAACACTGGTCCTTCTAACAACGTAAAGCTGGAGTAATTATCAAGGTTTCTCCTGTACAGCACATAATACAAACATTTATACATATTATTAACTTTTAAGATTTTCAGATGCTCAAAAATAAATCACCACAGTGGTTAAGCGAATCCGCATACTACAGTATGTTATGTTTATTCTTTTAAATTAATAAGTTAAATCTCTTATCAGCAATTATAAATGCTGCGTAGATCCTGTTCACGACTGTTGATAGAGTCCACTGCAGCAGCAGCAGCATAGAAAGCTTAAAGGAGACAGTTATTGGACAGAGGTCTAGATCCAGACACAGATTTCCTGAGCTTGATCACCTGATCATGACACATGCATTTGGTCTTTTTTTCTTTTATAAACTTTCTCTCTCCTCTCACACATTATTTCTCTTATACAGACACTCACCCACTTCTCCTGGTTTTGTTAGGGCAGTATTTGAGGGAGCTTTATTATCGTTTTGTTTTTTTACACCTGCCCACTCCTCATCCCTCACGTTCGCAGCAGGATGATTAGTATACACTCCCACGTGACAGAGCATAAGAACATGTTTGCAGCAGACAGGACGCACAGAAAGGTCGGGGGTCTCTCTGTCGCGTTGGTTATGAAGCTGTGGCTGCAGGGAAGATCCAGGGTCTGATAATAAGTCATATAGCTCTCCAGCGGAGCCTGTGTTAGAACTTCTCATCTGGGATGAGTGTCTTAAAAGGGTGGTCCCAAAATGTGGTGGTGATTCCAAAACCTGTCAGGAAGAAAATAAGGGGTCAAATACAAAAGTACATTGTTGTTTAATAAAAATAAATGAAAAAAACATGATAATTTTTCTCCCCAGATTGTACAAGCCTAATTCTTTTAGATTCTTAGAACTACCTAGATATATTTTAGTTATTTGATCTGAATCTAATCATACTCAAAATCAAAAAATACTTCAAGTGACAGTATCAACTACATTAAAATTGCATATGTACGTCTCTATCTGATGAAAGCCTGGACGCTCACCTGATTTTTGGTGCTCAAAATGGTGTTTGACATGATAGGCTTTGAGGCTGTACAAATATGAGCCTTTCTTTGGTGATCCGTAGTGCAGATAGTAGTGGATCATGTCATAGACCACGTAGCCACACAGGCCTCCTACAAACACCGACATGCCGATGATATCCGGAAGCGTACTCCTCAGCATCAGGTAAAAGGATCCCACCACAAAGGAGGCCAGTCCAGGGGGAAACACCAGCCTGGAGCCATCGAACGGAGACTGCAGCAACACAAATATTTAAAGGGGATGTTAGCAACTTAAACTGTATTTGTTTTTTTGAGAATACACAGTGGTCCCTTGTTTAATGTGAGGATTACGTTACTGAAAAGAATGCGCAATAAGCCAAAATTGAGAAGAGGAAGGTTTTAGGCAGTAAAACCCCTCACCACACACTGCAGAGATATCAGATGTGATCGTTGTAGGTCTGAGTGCTACTTCAGCTGTCAAAAGCTGTGCGTACACTGTTGAATACAGGGGAAGGGGCAGGACTGAGGGCTGCGGGCAGACTGTGGTATTGTCCCCTGAATTAATCACTGGAGTCACAGTACACACAAGCTACAAAAGGTTTACTCTGATAAAAGGTAATTGTCATGTTATACAGGCGGTTATGTGATGTTGTATTTGATGTTGTTGAAGCGACACACGAGAGGCACGCTATAAAAACACGCAAAACAGCGAAAGGTGAACTATATATTCATGCAGTATATTTCTGACCATGGGGCACTGAACTACTGTGCTGTTCAATGAGTATTTTTTAACAATAATATATCTAAAACAGACTGACCATGGCATTTTTCAGACCAGTAAGATTTACTAGAGAACAGAAACCCTATTTAAGAAGGGCCTCAGTATTTGAATTAATTTGGACCAGGAAGCTGCAGAAGTGAGCATGGGCGGGTCTGATGGTCTAACCAGTGTTTGTCTTCAAAAGTAGTCACTCACTTTATACAATAAGATTCACACACAGAGGACACAGACAAAACAAGACACAAACAATTTAACAATTTAAGATAGTTCACTCCGACACTAAGGGTTGTATAGAAGTACCTTGTGATGCTGGCCGTGCAGAAGGAAATGTATGGTGATGAGGTAATAGTTATGGGCTGGGGGCTTCATGTGAAAGAGAAAGCGGTGGATGCAGTATTCGATGAAGGACCAGAGGAACCAACCCATCATGAAGAGGGCTGGGAACACGGATGTATGCACTGGAATGGACACGTCTGGGGGAGGTGGAAAGCTCCATTTACACACAGTCTTAGATGTGATTTATTATATAACGTCCATTAAAGCTGGAGTGCCTAATTTTTCTATTGTTACATATTTACATGTTGTTTGTACCAACGGGAAGAGACTAGGTTAAGTAACACTTTGTGAACGAATCAGACTGGCTGAATGAGGAGTAATAGTTTCACTGAAAAAAGTACATGAAGTATATGAAAACTAGAGACCAAAACGAGCAAGGAATTAGGAACATGGATTGAGGTTTCCATTATTATTTTTTTATCATTTTTATTACCATGATCATTTGTTGTGGTTTCAATGTTAGGTACTCCAGCTTTAATATACTATTTATTGCTATGTATAAGTCATGGGCATGTAAGTAGAAAGTAAGTAAGTTAGTAATCCATGTACATATAGTGCAATTCACAAAACAAGGTCACACAAAGTGTTTTACAATGTAGGGGTTTAAAACATAAATGAAACGTCCATTCGTCATGTATCTACTTTGGAAAATACAAATTTACAGCAAAACATCTGGACCTGTAGCCACAGGAAGAATGGGCGCATGGAAAAAGGCACTTTTTTGTGTGGCATGGAAAATAGGCAAATGAGAGAAAAGTAGAAGAAAAAAATGGCTGCGGTTCACCGTTTCTCACCTGTGGTCACCTCTATCCTGCTTTTGCCTTTTGCCAGGACTGTGTAGCAATACCAACTTAGATAAATGACAACAGGAATCCACACAATGGGGACCCAGTACCTGCAGAGAAGAAACACGTAAATGTAGCTTCTGTATAAGAGGCAAATTCACCAAAGACTAACACAGTACATGTCCGGGCAGCACTGCAATTATCAGTCTGCAACTGCATAGAAGAATCATCTAAAAGCTTCAATTTAGCAAAAAATAGATTGATTTTGGTGCCATTGGATTTTAATGTGTTTTTTGCCTTATGTTAAGCACAGTTGCATTTATTTTTCAGTGGGAATACACAACACAATGTTCCCTTATGTTGTGTTGTGTGCGGCTCATTATACTGTAACGCACTGTATAATGAGCGATGTAACGTGTGATGCAACACTGAAATTTCCCCACGGTGGGACAAATAAAGGATCTCTCGTGAACTTAATCTCAAATCTTCAAAACAAAACAATAATCTGACAAACATAAAAACTTGATTCAAGCATTTCCTTGCAAGTGTTTTATGGTTTTATTTCCAATGTATTCTTACAGAAAGAGCCGTTTGATTTATCCACACCTAAATATAAAACGCAGAATTAATGTTAATTAGAAAACCGTTCAGCCCTAGTGCACGTGGCTTTGACCAGCAGTTACCTATCCAGTGTAGTCTGCACCTTGTACCGTCATCAAAGCCCCCATAAAGATACGTATCTCGAATCATTAGTTATGAGGCTGTCTCACCATGACGTTTTGGTGCTGGCCTCCATGAAGGGGTTTCCAAACAGCCGGATCGGTCGGTCGACGGGCTGATGGACCCACGCATCATATTTCTCCCTCAGATGTCCCACCTGCCACGCCAGAGGCTTCCTCCAGTCCACCAGATCCTGAAACACAACCATAGACCTAAACAACAGCGCAGAATGTCCAGCAGGGGGCAGCCAAACTCACACCACCGCTTCATAAGCTGCACTTCACCATAGCAACGTGATAGTCACTTTACATTTCAGTGTATAATTATGATGTGAGAATGATAGACACGCTTCAGAGGACTTTTGTGGTTACAGCATGGCATGGATAATACAAATCCAACAGCAGACGTCTTGGGAGGACTAAGAAATTGTTGATTCGCAAATAACAGATCAGAGAATTAAACAATTAGATCACAGGAAATGCAATAATAAGAAAAACAAAATAGCCATTGATTCATAGTTGGTATAGGAGTCAATAGTGTAGCGGGATGACCAATGTCTGTTAATTTCCATAAAAAGCACCTTATTTGTTATCACACTTAATTTCCACCTAAATGACAAGCAGAAATATACTTTAAGCACAGATTCAAACTATTCACTTATTGCGCTGAGACATCGATAACTTCAACTCATTAATAACATAACTTCTGCATTAGCTGTATTAATAATTACACGGGTGTTGACGAGATGAACTGAGCTTCATTGTTGGACACGACCATGCCAAACATTCCTCAGTGAAAGACACACACACACACACACAAATGATACACACAACCCATACAAGTCACACAACTCAGACAAGACTGGCTACAAACTAACAAGAATGATGAGAATTTTTACAATCTGCTCTGCCAGTCTCACCTGCAGCCTTATTGGTCACAGAATTTACATCACCAACTCCAACTTCTCTTTCATCTTACAAGAGTACAACAAAATTTCAATATTTAGTCTGATAAAACGTTATGAAAGGTTTTGGCAGTGTGACAAGTCTTATGGATGTGACGTCTTCTCTCAACTGAACAATCACATGGTATTAGTGCTGCAGGACCTCCACCAAGGGGCTCATGTTTTCACCAGGGTTTGTCTGTCTGTCAGCAAACTCAAAAAAATATGGTTGGTTTTATACAAAATTGGGTATTGTAGTTGTCTTTTGGTTTGAACTGAAATTTGGTGTGTAGATGGGATGTGATGGCAGGGAGACCACACCAATATTTTAAGTTGTTGGTCCAGTATGTGCTCTCCGACTGCACATTCTAGTCTTTTATTTTTACTTGGGCATGTATGTAGGCCTGCATTCTGTCAACACAATGTTTTGTATAATTAGTAAATGGGATCCATGCCAACGAGAACAAACCCATGCACTTTACTCGTTTTGGACACTAGGCAACACTGAAGCAACCAGACGGACTGGCCGTATCCATCAGTACGCTGTGTGTGTGTGTGTGTGTGTGCGTCAAATTATAGAATCACATGCAGCAACCGAGTCAATGTTGTTCTGTTCAGTGAAAGACAGAACTATTCACGAGGATTGAGAAAGCTCGAGAGGCATTTCTATTGTGTCTGAAGGCTCTTGTGTACAAACTGCTGGGTTAACAGTGTTTAAAGAGCAAATAGTCTGGATAGTCAATAGAATATACCACAAATGATTATTTACGTTGTGTAAATTGAAACGGCTTTGTAATAGAAATGCTGTATCAGGGGTACAGACTTCCTCTATAAAACTGTAGAAGTGAGAGTTCCTTCGTAGTGGCATTTCTGCAGAAAAACTGAAACTATTGAAAGAAAAGTCTGGGGAATCCTTGAAATATTGTCATAACATGTGTTCAACTGCTTTGATCTGATTACTCCAGGGAACTTTCTACTTCGATACAGCGGCCAGGCTTCCTACGAAAAGTTTAAATCATTCAGAATTTGTTTTTTTTTATAAATTCATGGTATTGTTTTTACATGCCCTCTTTATCTTTATCCCATCTCCTCAGCACTCCACCTTCTGTCTGTTTCCCCTCAAATTGCTTGAATTAAGTAGTTTTATGTTAGTTTAAAGTTTTGTCATGAAGATTTGAGATTAAGAAGATTCTTTATTCGTCCCACAACGGGGAAATATCAGTGTTGCATCGCAAGTAACAGAACATTAGTCATTCCTACTTTTCTGTTATTGTAATTTGCCAAAAGACGTTAAAACAAGTACCTTCCAGTGAGAACTAAATGCAACTGAGCTTAAGAAAAGGCAGAAGATGCATTAATTTGAATCGAATTACACTAAACTTGGATGAGTAAATACTGTTAGGACTTGGCTCAAATGCTACTTTTTCTGTGAACCTGGGTGGTTGGTTTAATCTGACCGCAGTGGTGTGGGAGAGTGTTTGGGAGAAGCAGGTGAATGACCGGTGAGGCAGTGATCCGGTCACGTGTGGCTTACGTTGTCCAGGTCCACCGGGCTGCACAGGTTGAACATGGAGTCTTCCCCTTCTGAGCTCTTCTTACTGAGGCCGTCCTCTGAGTGACTGTGGCCGTTCCTCCGTTCCCTTAAAGTCTGAGGAAACAAAGCAAAACAAGAAATAAATTATGGGTTATTTTACCTGTGCTTGAAAGTTCACACACCCAGCCAAAGACGTACTTTTATGGATTTTTACTTTTTAAAAAGAATAAATCAGACCGAAGGAACCTTCACTTATCTTGTGCTGTGTGTTCCTCATTCCTACTGTCCTGTAACTGGTGATGCAACACTGACATTTCCCCGCTGTGGGATGGATAAAAGGATCCCAATCTAAATCTTGTACGACCTTCATTGTGTTTTTCCTCACTGTTTTTTCCATTGTGTTTGTTGGGAGTGGTTGCGAGAAACTACATATTGTCAATTAAAAGAACTAGAGGTTTTTTTTGCCAAGAAGAATGGACAGATCTGTTCTCAGAAATGATATAGAACCTCATCCGCAACTAGCACAAAAAGACTCCAAGCTTTTATAGATGTCAAAAGAGAAATACCTGCTTCGGAACTGGGGGATAAAACTCTGATCATTTGGGTAATTACTGGAGCTATTATAATGTGAAAATAGAAAGCTTGATTATTTGACAATCAATGGCTTCACACCCATTAACAATGAGCAAAAAAAGCATTCTTAAAAGTCTAGTCAAACCAGATTCCATTTACTAGTTTAAGGTTCTTTTAAGGTATGATACAACGTAGTTTAACCAATTGCTATAACCTGAGCTGTGAGCCATTTTCAGAACAGAAACACATTTTTAAATAATTTATAAATAAAAGAAAGAGTCAAACATGGCAATCGAAGGCTCCAAGAATAAATCTCCAAAGAGTTTTATGCTGATGAAATATGACTTGTTATGAAAGGATCGTTGCAGATATTGTTGCATAGAGCGTTATGTACTCTATGAACCAAGTATCTGTACATTTCTGTTGCACTTGAACTTCAGACTTTTACATGTCGTATATCACAGTCACAAACACAGCAGCTGACTGGGTTAACGTTTATAGTCACGTCTGAAAGTGCATCGCTTTGAAGTAGTTTCACATTGCTCACAATTTGTTACAAACACGAGATATTTTACTGTTCTCTTCAACCAACAAAGAATGCACAACAGGGAAAAAAATAAACTATGTGATGGAAGGAACATGTGGTTTATATGTATACAAAACAGAACCCAGGATCATCCTTGTAATACAGATTGTACTACGGTTTTATAATCATTTAATTTCAAACAGTAGTTCTCTGATCAATGAGGGGTATGAATGTCATTAGTTAAACGGTACGACTCAGTGGAAGACTGCATTAAGTGAAATATTGAGCATGTTTTACACACAGCGTGAGCTTCAAAAGTCTAAATTAATGAAAATATATATGCAATAAAGACAACAGGAACAATAACGCCATTTACACGGTTGGTAAGGTCGAAGGTAAGGTAATAAAACAAACGTACATTTAAATAAAAGAAAAGCTCTTTGATAACCTGAAAAGGAAAGAATCTATATCCTCAATAATCACTCAAGTAATCTCATTGATTGATTACCTTTGTAACAGACACAGTAAATATGAGACCATGTCATTATAATTCATGTTTCAAATTCAAAACCAGAGACACTGGGACTCTCTGACATTTCAGGGTTTTTATTAAGGAGGGTGAGGAGTAGGGGGCACATAGTGTAGATAATAACAACTGTAGATAATAAAATAACCACAAAATATCTACATACAGGAACGTTTGAATTATAGGAAAAAAAAATCTAAAATCTGATTCATAAATAACAGTATTGGGAGTAATGTAATACAAAAGTAATGTAATTACTGTAATATATTACTTTTTTAAGTAACACCGATAATTAAGTCACAGAACAGCCCAAAGATGTGACCACCTCAGACCCTGAAGAGGTGCATGTGATTTCAAGTTGTGATTGATACGGTTTGTATTGAACTGTTTACTATGTTAAGCAACATTCATCTGATTTGTCATTTGCATATATGTAGATAAAAAGCAGGTAGATTTTTCGATACATCATTATCACATCATGATCAATAGATACAAGTCTTTACGGGACCACACACAGATCCCTTCTTGACAGTAATGTTACCTACAGTTACACTTAAGCCTTTTACCATTTGCTTATTCTGCAATGCAAAGACGTGTGTTAACCGCACAGTGATGGACCAAACGAGGCGAGGCGGCGGCGTCACTGTGACTAAAGCCTTGTGACCAGAGTTTGAGAGGTCTGAAAAATAGTTTTTATTCATCATTAATAAATGTACAAACACTTCAGACAAATATTATAATGCACAGCATCAGAGGCCAGAGCTGTTGCTGAGCAACACTAATGTACCGCAGGAGTGTCATGTTTTTATGGGCAATAAAAAGCACATGAAACGTGACTGGGTGGTGGTTGTTAACAGTAAAACTTTTGCCAAATCCTATTCGAGGGAAGAGTCACGTCAGTTCAGGTTTGTTCACAATTATGTGATTTATTCCCACAATCGCTCACAGCAGCACTTTGTGTGGAGTTGTAGTTAGAACACACTGGGGGTCTGGACCACATTTTTCCCCCAAGCCTCATATCTGAGAACGGCATACACCACCAACAGAGATTTCTCTTCATGGAATCTTGCTTCCACCCGTTTCCTTCTACACACCACATATCTGTTCAGTCAAAGTGAGATAAATAAAGCACATCTTATCTCTTAACAATATGTAAGATTTTGATCTCAAGTCATCAATAAATGACTTGTTATTGTTTTAATTTTAATGTTCTGCCCTCCACCGTTTCACCAATCAGAAAGTCCATGATCCGGGTTGCCAGAACTCACAGTGTTGAGCTAATCTTACTGGTAAAGAAACATGTGGCCGCAGAACTAAAAAAGGTCTTGTTATGATTCTCAAATCATTAATGACAAAACAAGGAATAAAACCAGGATTTATATCAGGGCCCAGCTGGATTCGTCTGCATATCTGGCAACCTGAGTGAGGGAGAGGTTGCAGTACCACTTTTGGCCAGATTTTTACATACTTCTCCTTTAAATCTGTTCAATAGCCTCCAGACACACAGACACACACACACAGAGACACACACAGACACACACACACAAGGAATAAACATGTGTGGAGTGTGTGTGTAATGGCCAATAATAAGGTGAATATTGAACATACAGGTTGCACAGACGCATCTCAATCTCTTTTGACTAAATCCATACATTCCTCTGCTATCAGCTTCAGTTGATAATAAGTGACATCAAAGGTTAAAAAAATATATATTTCCTTTCATGAACAATGTTCACCGGACGTGGTATGAATGTGATTTCAAAATGTACAGCATTGATTTTACTAAGACAGGAATGTAAGCTTGAGCAACTCCACTTACAAATGGATGATATATTTAAACAGATTATTGGCTTTTCTATACACTTATATACATACATACATGTACAGGTTCAATAATATGGACATGTATTCTATCTGCCTGGACCTTTATTCATTAGATACCCAAATCTTACTGTCAGGGTAATTTTGCAACAGGGGAATACCAACGGTCGTTGTTTCATCTATTAAAGCAGAGGTTGGGAACCTCTTTAGCTGACAAAAAAGTCTCATTCTTCAAAAAGTATTTCTGTGGGAGACGTAAACATTTCAACTGAAAAATCCAAACTATTCTAACTATTAATGGCTCCTAACATTTGTCTGAGAGCCAGACACAATCATCAAAGAGCCACATCTGGTTCACGATAATAAAATCCATAATGTGTGCATTTGTGTTTGTATTTGTTTAATATCCACTGTAAAGGACGGGTATTTGGACCTTGAACTACCACCTGCTCCTTTTAAGTAATGCTTGTTTTTCAGTCTATGTTCTGTAAGATTTGTTTTGATATATCCTCCAATCTGCAAAGCACAGACATTAAATTAACATTATATGCAAAATTATTATGAATGGAGACAAACCATTAGTTGTGGAGTCTACTAAATTGTATTAGCCCATTTATATAATTATCAAACTCAAGTTTAGTTTTCTGTATCTGTTTTTGAAACTCCAAAGTGGAAAAAATATTTTTTATACATTTATGATATTTTCAAGTTTTAATTATTGTCACCCAAACTGGTCATTGCAAAAGCGTCCGAGCAAATACAAACACACCCTAAAGATGAAACGAGGTCATATCATTACGGCCAAATTATTAATAATATGAGAGTACAATATTTGTTTAATGCATACAATTTTCTACAACCTGGCACCCCCACCACTAGAAGGTTTGAAGAGGTTGGTCCCAGATCCACATCGAGGAGACTTATGTGAACTCAGGTGTGCAGTCATTAAGGAGATTTGACCTATTTTACATGTTTATAGTGCAGCGCCTGGAGGAAACCCACAGACACGCCTCTTGTATGATAGGCTCTTCTATACGGATAAAGATAATTACATGTAGAGAACATGCAAACTCCACTCAGCCACTACTCAGTCCAATTTACTTCAAACCTTTTTCAGAACTGTGTCTTATTTTATCCTGTGAAATTGTGTTTTGTAGTGGTTTTGAAATAAACATTTTGATTGATTGATTATTTGACTAGTCATGAAACATGACTCAGCCATAATAAAATGTGTATTTTAGTGTTGTGTTATCAGACAGGTGCAGAGGTCATAAATCCTACACATGATAGATAACCAAGCTCACAATCAGGCCAACCGACCCTGGAACCAAAACCTGACCAGGAGAACAAACAGGAGAACAAATAAAAGGCGTCATTTCTGTAGAGGAATCCAAAAAGAGACAACAAACAATGAAGCCTGAGATTGTCTCTGCAGCACAGGAGGGGGAGGGAACCCCGGACAGTAATACTCCTCCCAAATGTTTCTATTTTTTTTCCTCTTGGATCATTGCTTTTTCACAAAACAATGGTCTGGGTCTAAAAAGGATCTACTTTATAATCACTGTATTTTGACCCGAGGTTAGCACAAGGGTTATGGTGTTTTGGGCAGCACAATTTTAGAAAATATTGCAATAAAAGTAATTGCAACATGTCTTTCCAACATTTTGATATTCTTCCATCCATGGTTCAGTCAGCGCTGCACCCACAGAGCACAACCCTCCACTGATCCTTCTGCTGAGTCCACAGGAGGCTGCTCTGTCAGTGACAGCACAGCTTTGTGGGGGTTTCAGGCAAAGTGGGGTTAATAGTAAGAGAGAAATCTTTATTTATATAACGCCTTTCACAGACCAGAGGCACAAAGCGCTTTACAATTGTTTACAAGTCGCCATACAGGAGCCGCATGCCAGACCTATTTTACATGATTTTGTTTTAGCGGTAGGGGAAACCCGGAGAACCCGGAGGAAACCTACTACTCAGCCACCTTGCCACCCCATAATAATGTCTTGCCCAGGGCCACATCGACAGCAGACATCCGTCAGAGTCGGTGAAGAAGGTCTTCTGGTGGACTCGAACCCACGACCTTCATGCTCAAATGCCTGTATGTTTAAAAAGTATTTTGTGCAGAGTATAAAAGTTATTTTTTTAAATAGTAATAGTAATAAATAAATGTTTGAATTAGAGCTGTATTTTGCACATTTTTATCCATTATGAAAAAGATCATATTTTTAATTTGAAATGAGAAAATGATACTACTGCCTCGCAACAAGATAAAAAGGTACTTGTTTCAGACAAATATTCAAAAAATACTCAAATCAAGAGAAATGCTCTCAAATCTTATATTTTCAAAAACCCTTTGCAGTCTTTGCGATTATAATTTGATTATTATTTGACTGTCATACATCACGCAGACTTTTCACCCAAGTGCATATCCCTGGTTAACATTAGCACATTATTGACCCTTCAGCTGGCATTAGTGTCAATATAACCAGATAGCACGCCCATGATAGCACTGGGCGTGGTTTCCAGGGCGTGTCGTCAGGCTGTGAGTAGGACTCCGGTGAGCAGGTGTATATGGGTCAGGGGTAAAGATGCCATAGATGATCCTCTACAGACGCCATAAAGGGGCCTCCAGCTGAGTGAGCGAAATTGGAGCTAAACTTTAGTAATCCAAAGAACATATGAGCGCTGCCATGATGACACTTTTAAACAATGTAGCTCTGTCGCAAACACTCAGAAAAGGTTGAAACTCAAAATGTTGAGCAAGTGCACTAGTCGTTGACATATCCGAATTCCTTTAACGATGTAAATAAGTGAAAGTTAATAGTGGCAGTTCTGAAGGTTTTCATGACATCAAGCCTTTCCAGAAACTCTCTGATGAAAATGTCACAATCATAGACCATTAGGAGGGGACTGAATGCTACCATCGTGTCATCACCGTTAACCCTACTGCGGAAGACGCTGATATGAACATGAGCTTCTGGAGCAAACGTCCTCATAAGTAGTCTTAGAACAATCTTCCTGAAAGTGTGAGACAGGCCTCTTCTCTGACAATGTTGAAAACAAGGTTAAAATAGTTCTGATTAGCTGAACATACAACTTTTTAATGTACTGTGATCATTTATGATTTTAATGCTATTTTTTTGTTCAGCACTTTGAGTTGCCTTGTGTATGAATTGTGCTATACAAATAAACTTGCCTTGCCTTAGCTAAGCGGGTTGCTTAGGCCAGCTGGAGTTTCAAATCAACATATAAAACACCAGACTATTATTAAATCCATAATAGTGATTATGACACGAATGGTTACCCAGTTATGAGTTTACTTTTCATGTAAATTAGAGCCAGAGTTAGTAGAAGCAAAAGCGTTTGTTTTCCTATTGGACTCCAATGACAGCATTGTCCATAAATACATTCTATGGTCACTATCAGACAGTTTATCTGCCAAATATACAAATCGATCCAAATGTTTCTTGTACAAACAAGACAGTGGTCTGAGATCCCATTTATACAGAAGTGGCTCAGCAGTTTGGTGATTACATGTTTCAGCCCAAACAAATGCATATCTGACAGGACAGGAAGACATGCTATAGTTAACAAGTAAACAATCAAAACTAGATCAAATAGAATCAATTTTATAGAAAAGGTTTTTTTTGTTCTTTATTAGCTAAATAAAAGTACACTATTTCTATGATCACGTTTATGGCAGTACATTCATTTTATACGTTTTATGACTAAATGCATTTTAATTTGATTTCAACAAACAGCAACTAAAGAGTTTGCTGGAGTTATAAAACAATAAAAATGCATATTAAATGTTGCCATAAAGTTATCAAACACCTTCTCAGACCACGTCAACGTGAACTCACGCACTGGTCACGTGTGTGGAGAGAAGGTTGAAGTTCACTGTGATAACGCATGTTCCAAGCCTCAGAGCACTGAACCTCACTGAATCATACTTACTCAGATTATTCACCAATACCTCCACAAAATACAAAATATGAACAGTTTCAGTTTTTCATTTTGGTCTGATTTTACCCTCTTTTCTGCAAATGTTTGGATCAACAACACACTTCTCAGTATAATATCAACCCAGGTACACAAGCTTTAGAAAGGGCGCCAAAGACTTTTTAGGCTCAAATTTGCACTAAAATGTCAAAAGAATGACCAGGATAAGTAGAGAGCACCATAAGAAACATATTTATGTAGTTAATGAGATTAAAAAGTTGATTTGGTGTTAGTTGTCCTTTAAGGCAGTTCTACCAAATACTAACCTTGTGTGTGTAAGGTTCTGACCCTCTACTGAAGTGATGAAATGAATAAATCCTGAAATAAATTTCCTCCAAATATGTTGCAACTAACATTATTCAAATCTTGTATTCATCCACCTAACCTAGCACGGTTAGCAGTTTAACTGTGATCAAATATCAGGAATGTGGACAAACTAA
>JAPMNZ010963408.1:0-14853 GCA_029875035.1 Pomatoschistus microps | reverse complement strand
GTTACATTTCTGTGTTACTATACTTTGCAGTGTAACACGTCACGTAACTATATTTAAATAGGGAACACTTGGAAGAGTTTGGTAGCTATACAGTATACAGAGGAGGCTGCGTTTGTGCTCTCGTTTTTGCTCCGTTTGCATGACAGAGCGCACGGACAAAGACCAGACAGGTACATATCAACTAGTCTAAGGTAAGGTAAGAACCCATGTCAGTATGTAAAAACGGTGAACTATTCCTTTAAATGAGATTTTTGGAGATAAAATCAAAAACAGAAGGGAGATTTTTGACCCACATCATTTCTTTGGTTGTAATCCACTTCCACAGAAATGTTACACTGGAAAATGGAGCGGCTTACTGTCGTTTTATGATAATACTCATATTTTTTGACTGCAGCCTAATATGCTGAGCAGAGCGATAAGGTGCAGTAGGTAAATGTAAGACTCAAACATTTAACTGACCCTTTGACAGAAAGATCAGATAAGATGAAACAGGGCTGAATGGAACGGCCGTCATGCAAATCAAGTTTATGTAGTTCAACTGAAGTGAATACATTACATAAGGACCTGTGAGGACAAAAGGACAAGTTTAATCGTTTCTAATCATTAGGGTTTATACTGTATTATGTTTATTCAACAAATAAAACTTTGTCTATTTTGCACTGAGCATTACATTTCATGTATAAAATAAGACTATATCATAATAACTAATATATTCCCGACTATCACTTTGTTGCTTTGACATTTTCTTCCTAGTTTGGGTTTTCTCCGTGTGACTGTGACAGATAAAAGTACCACAACTTCCCCTCAGCGACCAGAATAAAACAGAAATTACGGTTACTATCGTTACGTGACTCACTCATCACATCCTCAGTGTCTACAAGTGTCTCACGGAATATCTATTGAAGTTAAATGACTAAAGTGTTTCATATTAGTTCAAAGGGATTTCAATATTAGGCTATAATCAATTATGATTAGAAAACAAACATGTTCATAGACAGAGGTGCAGATTAGTGATTGAGGAGAAGAGTCAAAATACAACTCCTCCAGTTACTGCCTAATCCCAGCTTCACCGATGATCCTCAGGTTTGGAAGTCCATCTCTCCCAGAAGAGTTCATTAATACTCTGTGTGCACGTTTCTATGATTTAATTAATTTTTTTGTAGGGGGGTTATGCGGCTGGTTCCATTCATTCCCTGTTCAGTGGTGACAAGATACCGTCTATATATAATAATCATTTTAAAGTGTTGCCCCTCTTCTCCTTTTACTCAATGGACTTCCTTCTAGCTACAGTGGACACAGGAAGGGTGGGAGCCTCCAGCACAGCCATAAATAACAGTTTCCTTCAATGGTGCAGCTCTGTGAGGCACTTTCATGTGATCGGACCACAAGAACTGTCAACGCCAAAGCCAGTTGTGAGAAAATGAACACGTTTAGACTATTTAAAGAAAGATATCTCCCGCAGGCCTGGGAGAAAGAAGATGCATTGTGAAGCGTTGCTTGAGGGAGAAATGAGATCAGAAAGATACGGAGGTCAAATGAGCAAAGCGTTTGATAGTAGGGCAGGTATAGTGTGAGGAGGAGAGGTCATGAGATGTACAGAGTGCCCTGATAAAGTCTACAGTAAAAGAGTCTGTTGTAGGTCACGTCATACTCACTACACTTCCTTCTTGTCCTGAAACTGTCTTGCACTACTTTGTTTTCTTCATTCAAAATATCACTTCTTTAAGTCAATAACTTTCTATGTCTATCTGTTTTGGGGGAATTACCTTTTGGCAACACAACAGTATCCATGGTTTTCATAAATATCCCGTACTTTGAAAATAAAAATAAACCAATTGTGAAATCCATTTTGGTACATAGTGGAAGATGGGATTGATTCATAAAATAGGCCATAATATAAGTCAAATGTCTATATATATATATGCCATACATGCCAATTTTTCTCCTGTGATATCTCTATTAAATAAGGATATAGATAGAGATGCAGGACAGTGACAGTGGGTTTAAGACATTTAGGCAATTACACTAAGACCACTCCAATTACAGTATTGTGAAGTAATCGCAAAACATTCCTACATAAGACACATACTGAGTCAATGCATAGTTCCTGACCGCGTGTTGGATTGACAGGATTATGGTCAGATTACGACAGAGATGACACAGATGCAGAGCGTAATCCACTCACCTGGATCTCAAAGCCAAACGTCTCCTCATCGCTCTTCTCCAAGTCCACCACTTTTCTGTAACAACAAACGAAACGGTCAGAGCCGCTATGAACGTACAAATGTGTTTAAACAGCTTAAACTAAAATAATTAAATGCCCAGTATCATGTGGCTGAATCCAAAACAGCCCTTCAACTCACTTATCTGAATTTAAAAGGCACAGAGGATTGTCGTACCGAGAATCACAAATGTCACCGTTTGACATCTGACATTGAAGTATTCGCTGCAGCGCTCAAGTCTTCTTATCTATAAATGACTTGACCAGGAACTGCGCGGCCGGACAAGACTCTCTCTGTGTCCAAAAAGTCAGTGGACGTCACAACACTCTGCTGCTGGACCCAAGCACGTCAGCCGATAATCTAATATGCAGTTTATGAACATGCATGAGGGAATATGTTACTGCACTTGTGCTGTGCCGGGCAAATGACGAGGAAATATAGCTTTTCTTATGGGGACGCCCTTTGTATGGTTGGTCATTTGAATGGGGAATACTGAACAGAATGCACAAATCTAAGGCTCTCATGATTGCACACCAGCACCAAATTTGTTACAAAATATAGGGAGAAATCTAGTAAAGCTCACTCAAAATTGGCAAAGGGCTGTACACAAGAAATACAGTTGGAATACAATCAGTTTTCCAATATGCAAATTCAGTCAGATACATAGTCATATTTTTAAACAACGGTAATTATAAAGGCATTCTGATATTATGAGGAATATTAGGATTCCAATAGGAAATGCATATATTGTTTAAAATTCAAAATATACATACATACTATACTGTTTTTATTGCATATGTAGGGAAGCCCAGTCCAGCCTTGCTTTAGTTCAGAGATGTGCTTTATCTGGTTTATTTTAATTTGCAATGATTACAATGACACACATAATGTATATAATGTAGTAATTTCCACTTTGTACCTTTGTGGTTCTGGGGTCTGCGTGAGGGGCGTCCACTTCTGCAGCCCTCCGCTCTGTCAAAAGAAAAAGCATCATGTTTGAATTGGCACAACAGGGTCACTTCCTGCAGACGCCTCCTGTAAACCTCACGTTAACCGGTTTGTCAAGTCTCTGAGCAGCACACGTGTTTTTGTGTTTGAGTAAAAACAGTGTAGTGAAACCAGCATCGCGTGCCAGCCACAGGTACTTCTGTTTACTGTACCCACGACGTCACGGCAGCTATTTCTAGGCTTGTTATTGAGCTAAATTAAGAAATGGGGATTTTAAGATGATCGATCATGCAATTTGTTCTCATTAAAGCAGGAGTGGCTAACTTTATTTTGGTTTCATAAATACATTACAGTTTGTCCCGACAGAACGTCAACAGTTTGTGAACAAATCAGATCAAATCATCTCATTATTCATCCTTTATTTATCCTTGAGGGCTGGTACTTTCTTTATAATAAAACAATATTAGACAAAGGCCAAAGATACATGAAAACAGGGACCAAAGTGTTTTGAGGAACTAGTTGTATCGATTGTATTACAGTTATTTGTTATGGTTTCAAAGTTATGTACTATAAAACTAGTGGAAAACTTAGAGCCTATCACATTATCTACCAATTTACATTAATCATAGTAAATCCAAAGCAGAATCAAAACATCAAAACTAATCTAATTTTACCCTGGGCTAAAATTGGCTCAGACGTGTTGACTGCTGACCTATTGGATTTGGATAGCACTTTTACAGCAATTTGCACTAATTCCATCTCCCTTACGAAAACACAGACACACGCATAAACATTGGGCCCAGTGCCACAAAAACTCCAGTGAGGAAAAATCCCGAGTCAGCACAGGGTCACTACCTTAAGTCAACAAGAAAGGTAACTGTCCAAAAACGGCACTAAATCACTTACAATCAAGCCACTCAAAGATCATTTCTCCAACGCATGTAAAAGGCAGCTTTGTGCTCGTGGCTCTGCTAGTAAAATGTTGCTTTCTTCAAGTTCCAACACTTAGAGAATTGTCCCAGAGCCGTCTCAATGGAGGCTTTTATTCGCCCAATACCCACAAGGACCAACAGCAGAGGTCTAGGCTGGGGTCCTGTCTCTGGACTGTATGTAGGGCAGATCGTGCACGCTTGTAGCTGCGGCGTGTTTTCAAATTCTTGAGTTAATCTTGCAGATAAAGTATGTAGTCTGTGTGAAATACATTGCCCAGAGATGGTTTGAGACCAACAGAAAGCCAGAAAACCACTGTTCTGGGTCTTTCATTAGGTCTAAACCAGGTCTTTAGGAGAGTAAAGTGATATTAAATAGCTAGGACAGCATAAGTGAGATTCATTTAACTGAGATAAATTCACACTAAATTCAGAAAAAAACTGAACATAATAATCCTAAAATTGACCAAAGAGAAAATCCAGCCTTACTTGTCCTACAGTATGGAAATGTCAGTGTTGCAATGACTGTAAAGAGCAGTGGGAAAGTAGAAAGCTCTAAAAAGTGAAGGTACAGTGCTGCGTCATTCACCAGTTTGAGAAACACCAGTAGATTATGCAGTTTCCTTCAGTAATTTATGACTTTCTGTTTGTTTAGCAAAAGTGGAACTGCAATATTTATCCTCTCTTCATGATTGTTTTTGAGTCGTTCCTTGTCGATGCAGAAAGGTCTAAGGACAGTCATAATCTGGGTGTTTAAGGACATTTATAGTCAGTGCTCATCCTGCTCCCGATGGACCAATGGCTCAGGTGTTCGTTATTATTGCATTTCCTGTTCAAAGGGTTTGATCTGTTGCTGGCAAATCAATAACTTGTGATTTAGGGCTATACAAAAATGTACATTGATTTGAACAACTAAGAGATTATCCCTGTAGTCTGAAAGCAGGCGTCTGAAACTTAACTTCACGATTATTGTAGACAAGAATAATACATAGATGTAAATTATTACCACCGACATTATGAGTAATTAGCACTGACATCTTTAGTTGAAGCATTCCAGCCTTCTGCACATTTTAGGTTTATGAGGTCTGACAGTGAAGTGTGAATTTTCCCATCTAGTCTACACCGGCTTTGAGCTGAAACGTCACTTTTGGCACACGGACACCACAATAAACAGACTGAACCAAAACAGAGGAAGGACTCTACTGTCCCCTGATCAAACCTATTGTGACAGAAATGTGTTGTTGTCAGAGTTATGCAGACTTTCGGACTTCAGAATGTAATTAACTTCTAGCTTCAGCTTTGTCTTTCTAGGAAAACAGCCCATGAGTTTTAAAATAGAAAATTTAACCAAGATTCCCCCTTTGTGAATCAATGAGCCTTGTTTTTTCCCAAACCTAATTTACCCAGTTACATGGTCAGTTTGGCCTGAGACCTGACAGAGCAGTAGCCCTTTGAGGCTGGGTGGTCCACACTAACCATATCATAATGACCTCAGATGGACAAACACACACAGCTTTTCAAGTAAAATAAAACTTGCATTTGACCAATACAATACTTACACTGGTGATTTTGCTTCCTTCCTTTTAAAATCTTTGGTAACTTTGTACAGGAGCTTTTCAGTTTATCCTGGCAGTTGCGACTGACACATAATACTTTCACATAACATTTACAATAGCCTCCACACAATGGCTTTGATCGCCTTGTAGATGGGGGGAAATGACCCAATTTGCCAATGGGTTTCATATTTCTACTGTTTGCAACATTTAGACTACTTTTCCCCACAACAAAATAAAAACAGAAAAACATAATAAGTTCATGACTTAGTACCTCAGTGTTTTTAATGTAATATAATTGCTAGCTTGCAGATGCGTTGTACCTACCCCTTTAGTGATAACGTTGTCCTTTCTATATTAGTACTTCATATTGACAGTAAGAAATATGTAAAATAGAGAATGCAATATAGGATAACTCATCTAAAAACACTTGAAGATCGTATTTTTTTACAATTCTGCACAAAAACGCGGTAAAGTGGAGAAAACAGCTGGTGAGTCCACGCGTCTGTGCGTGAAGGAGACGTCTGGGTTCCCACAGGACCACAGCACCTGACAAAGCCCCTACAGCTGTCGCCTTTTCTAATCCTTCTCACACAAAAACTACTGAAACATTCACTCATTTCTGGACTAAAAACCCAATCACTTTTTGTATACTGCCCTTTTAATATTGTTTTTATTATTTTTTTTTATTCAGAACTCACCTTTTTGAAGTTCCTGGGTAGTGTCCCGCCTGAATACGCCAACGTTTTGTAATTGTACACGTCCGTAGGTTTGGCTTGGAGGTCCAGCGAAGTCCTGCAACTATCGGACTTCGAAGATGGGAAATAAATGTCGTTTTCTTGCGAATTTCCCCCGCTGTTTGAGTTGACTTTCTTCAGCCGCCGAAACGTCATCTTGGCCCCATGTACTAGCGTAAATGTACGGGTAAAAATACGCTCTCTCTCTTGGATAGTAAAAGTTTGTGTAGATTGTTTTGTGTTGAGCAGAGACGCGTGCACTGAGGACACCGCTGCTGCTGTTTAGAGAAAAGGCGGTGGGCGGAGGCTTTGCTGTGATTGACAGGAGCGAGAGCCAATGAGGGAGAGGGACGTGCCCACGCAAGTATCCTAAACTTTCCTCACAAGAGATGGACAGCATTTGCAACACAGTACCAGAACTTTTTCAACATTTATTCTACTCATGCTCATTCATCACACTTTTCTGGCAAGTTATGAGTCAATTTATATCCCAAAAACTAAACACCTCCATAGCTATGTGTGACAGAAACATTATCACCCATCTTTCCCACCAAAACTATACCATTTAAATAATTACCAACATATTTATATTATTTGGCAAACACCACATACATAGAAGCAAATGCAACAAAACCAAATCATCCTTCCAAGCAGTTAACTCCAAAATCAACAACTACATTAAACTTATAACCCTTATAAACAGCAAAAAACCTACTCCACAGTCAAATTATTCAAAACCTTAATACAGTAACCATAAAAACCTACATTTAACGCCCCCCTATATTCTAATTTTCAATATCTATTGTCTTTCTCTTTAATATATCAGTCATTAAAGTCATAAAATCAAAATAATACCATATGTCTTATCATGCCCAATATGAATGTCTTTTGTTCCTGTATATATTGTAAATAGCTTTGTTTTTTTCTTCGTCATTGTATGAATGTGTTTCACTGTCTATGTATATTTGTCTCTTTGTAATAAAAAAATATTTAGAAAAAAAAGAGATGGACTGCATTCTAATTTAGAAATAAACCTCCCTTTACACTTCCATTCAGTGGAAGTGGCATTTCAAAAGCCCTAAAAAGGTCCTACACCTGACTTGACCAAACTTGAAGTGGCTTTGTTCTAAAACAATGTTTTTTGTTTGTGTTCCTACCCCTTCTTTTAAAATAAATTATAACATTAACGTAAATGTAAAAATGTATTAATCTGTGTGCAGCCATGAACACATAAAGTATATATTTAGGTACAAATTTGTTTGGGAGTTTTATGTAATTCATTAGTATAAGACAACACTGCTGTACAATATCCCTCACAGTGTTTCTCAAACTGCGATGTGTGTGGCTGGCGGTAACCAAGCTCTTTCTGGTGGGACATTTGTTTCGGTGAAATCCATCATGTGTTACATTGTATTGTATGTCCCCTTTTTTGGTTCTTTGGGATATGCATCAGTTGGAACGACTTCAGAATATACTGTATGTAGTTGTATTAGAGAGCTGGGTTTGCCCCAATTTCAAACCTTGAAAAACATATGGTAGAAACTGGTGAAACTTAGATGACCAAATATTTGGAAGTTTGTGAACTTGCAACATACTGACAAGACCACTAGAATATACAGCCTGTTCTGGCTGAGGTCCTTCGGAGTGAGCAGGCCTCTGCTCAGGACTTTCTATGACTCTGTGGTAGCCTCTGCAATTTACTACGCGGCCGTGTGCTGGGCCCCGGGAAGCACAGAGCGGGACAGAAGCAGACTGGACCTGGACTCTGTGGAGGAGGTGAGGGACAGGAGACCCCTGAACTCTGTGGAGGAGGTGAGGGACAAGAGGCCCCTGGACTCTGTGGAGGAGGTGAGGAGCTCCTTCAGTGGAAGACTGAGGCACCCCCAGTGTAGGAAGGAGCGCTACCGCAGGGCCTTTATCCCCACTGCTGTCAGTTTATACAATAAGTCACTTTAAGTCACTTGCATTAGGACTGAATACCTGCACTACTATTGACGCCGTTTCTTAATTGCCATAATATATCCTGCCTTTAACATGTTTGCACATTTCTTTCTTTTGCACAATCAGATGTGACATGTACATTTTTCCTGTGTGAGATCAGTAAAGTATATCTTGTCTTATCTCATCTTTTGATTCCCCTTTTGGGTAATTCCCCTTCTGAGGTATACCCTAATGCCCTGCTTTCTATGACTCATTTGAACACACTGTGAATTCTGAATCAGAACTCCCCTCAGAAAGAGATTTGGAAATTTAGTTTAAAAGAAAGGGAGTCATTTTCCCATTGGGGGTTTCAAGTAAATAAAGATCATTTATTTTAAGTGAAAATATGAAAAAAGACATTTGGGTCAAATCCATTCTCTTCACTCTTATTCAAGAAGTCAATTACCTTTCAAGACATTTGATCTAACGGGGTGAAACAACAAAATAATCTCAATCAGTGTTTTATTGTTTTAAGCATTTCAAGCTTTCCTTTTCTGTTTATAGGATTACCTTCACATTAGAAGAGTGCAAAATAAAATAAAAATCTCGTCCCATCTTTGTGAAGCTGTGTTTGGGATCACTTTGCTGGACGAGCACTATCCTCTCCTCTCTCCTGGTTTCTCTGCTTTGCTTTTCTAATCTTCTGTTGGCGAATTGACAATTCTCGGATGTTACATAATTGGTTTTAATTCCTAATCTATAATTTTTTCCTTTCTTAAAGATTATAATGTTTTTAACATGGTGTCGTGGACATGAACAAAAGACATGAGTACAAAATAGTATTGCTGTTGTTTATTTGATGTATTATTATTGTTACTTTACATTTATTGTCAAACTTTCAAGCATCACTTTACCACAGTTAAGACACAGCGCCTCCTGGTGTTACATTATGTTCATAACAGCATTCTGAAATCATTGGACTAAATACTTTTGAGCTTTAATGCTCTTATACAAACATACAATACAAGTCCCCACATAAAAATGACAATATCATTAAATTAACACTTAAATTAAATTGGTCTCAACAATTTAGTGAAGAATCAAAAGCCTAAAAAGGTAAAAGTGGCATCAGCTTCTAAAAAAAAATTTAAAATACAGCAGTTCTGTTCTCACAAGGGATGTCAAAATGATCTTAGAGGATAATAAGTACGTTTTATTAGAGGAATAGTTCGACCATTTACGTCAATCTGGATTCATTTGTTGGATTTAGGTTAGAATTGATTTGGTGAAATAGCTTTTCTTTTCAGAGAGAAAGACATTTTGACATCCCTGGTTTACAGTTGAGATCCACACAGCTCCTTTGGCAATGATTGTCCTATTGTTCCCACAAACACCTTCAAGTATTTGTCAAACATGTAAAAATGATAATATGCCTTTAAGCCTCAGCCTCACTGCAGGAAATATAAAGAGAAATAATAACAAATACACAAGTTAAAATGAGCAGAATTCAGAAACCTTTTTGTGGAGTTTACCTTTGCTTACCTGTTCGCCCATTTCTTTATTAAGACAAAACCTTTTCAATCTAAAAACAAGACATTTTTGTTTGCAATACCAGTCATAGTAACTTGTGTATATGTTCTTGTTTGCAGTGCGTCCTTCCATATTGCAATACTGTTAGGTCAGTGCACGCGTATCTACAGATCTGTCGGCTGCTAAAGCCAGAGTTATTCATATGAAGAAAAGGCACGTGAAGCTTAGCCATTCCATGTGTTGTATACAGCCATTTGCTTTGACCACAGCCAGAGGCAAACACTAAACATGTCACAGTGGACCATGTATGTCAATGTCTATGCAAGACCCAGTTTAGTCCTGTTTTAGTCCTGGATTAGTCATTCAGATTCATTAGTCTTGATGCACAATTTGGGGAAAAATGTGTATATATATATATAAATAAAAAGAAACATTTGTAGGTCTTTTGATGGTTATTTGAACCAGAGATCCTTCGTTTCAACAGATTTTGACCACTACATTTGCAAAAGGAACAAGCATAGATGTCTTTTTTTTACCTCAAAGAAGAAGAACTTTATTTTTGATATGATGGAAAAAGTACATGTTATAACAGTTGAAACTCGCTCACACTGATCATGATGAAGACAGATTATTCACTTATCTCATCATTTCGTGCAGTGTGCAAAGGAGTTCCTAAAGTACGGCCTGAGCAAATTTGTGGAATTATGATATTGGATCCAGCAGAAGTTTGGTCTTAGTCATAGTTTAGTTCTGGATATTAACAGTTTTATGTCTTGTCCTAGTTTGTTGCCCCGTCATAGTTCATACTGTAGTTCAATTTCACAGAAAGCATAAATGGCCACGTTCCAGCCTGAGCCTAAAGCAGTAGATTCTGTTTAGTCTAAAAGCATTCTACAGTTTATATTGATAAAGTTTGGTCATTTTGCCACAATGCAACATTACTGTAACATGCACAGCAGAAACAACGTCTGCTTTGGTTGAAACAGTTTCTTAAATACTGGTCTTGATTATTCACTCACATTTTGTTAGTACTGACTTTATATTATAAAAAATGTTCACTAAAATTTGAAATATAAATAACTCCAATTGAAGAACATCATTTCAACCAATGTAAAGTCATTTTTGCCGTGCAGTTTGTCTATAGCGCCATGCTTTGGTTATATGTGAACTATGAGTAGACCCTTGAAGCATATGCAGTTATTTCAACATTCATAACGTTTGATAAATTATTTATAAGATTAGGATTATATACAGTAAACTCAGAGTCAGTTTTACTTGAAGAAGCCGGTGGACTTGGCCTGAGGAGGAGCCATCAGCATACTGGCCTGGTTCTTGTGTGTGATGATGATCTGAAAATACAAATATCAGGATTGGAAATATCAACGATGAGTCACATATACACAGTTCATGTATTTGTGCCTCCACTGTTTTAACAAAGTAAAGCTGGACAACATGAGTTAGTCCATGATCGTGAACAGCATTAACTCCAGCAGAGTTTTATAGTGCTGAATAAAAACACTTTTATGTATATTTGTTATAATGAGAGCTGCTGATGCCACTACATCATCTTAGTTTTGTAGAATAGTGTATTACAGTGACTTTGTGAAACAATTTATTTCATTGATCATAACATAACGTAACATAAGCAAAACGGTGTTTTACTTTGGAAAAGGGATTTGACCCTTCTGATCGACTTGCCGTGATCGAAGCAACTCTAAAAAATTTACTGTTCAACCAATTGTAATACATTATACATATGTAATGTATGCTAAAGCTAACTCGTAAGTTACTTCACTCTGAATGAGCTGTTTGCATCACGTCTCGCTCAAATAGGACCATTTGTCAATTAGCTGCTCGTAAAACAACACACAAACATGAATGGTTTTAATGGTAAAAAGAGAGTTTGAGCTCATCATGTAGTTTCAGCTCAGAATAGTGTTGTTACAGTCATCACTGTGTTGTGTTTGTTTTATGAGCCGCAAACCACAGTGGAATCAGATCAATCCAGTTATTCCAATTGAACTGGAATCTCACACCTCAATCGCAGCACACAGGTTTACTTGCATTTGGTTCAATCAGAAGGAATTGGACAGTAAATAATCTGCTGTCTACTAGTGATTTATAAACACTACCTGCTCTGGTTCTGGGAGTCACATTCCAATAGGTTTTCCCCAGAGGGTTATTGAAAAGGACAATGTCAATTCAATCACATGTCATCAAAAACTTTGTATCATTCATGATTCACCTCATAGTTGATTATGTTTACCTAAATGTGCATGAGCGTGCACCGTCATTGTCTGATAAATAAATAATTAATCTAAGTAACATACATTATCTAAAGTAATGTACCTTCTCTGCTGTAATGGTTTATGTTTATGCTTGCAGTTACCGTGCACGGAGGCTGCATCCACGGCTCTCCGTCGATCTGCATGGGGAGTGCTTTCTTTGTCCTGTTCACAACATAAAGATGAATTAACAACGGCACATTCACAGAGATTATTTTTTTCTGTCAATGTCTTCTGCCATGTGTTCCCTTGTTTGTATGTGCGCATCAATGAAGCCGGGGCGTTGGCTGACAGAAGCTAGTCTAAAATGTCTAACCACATTTAAATGAATATAACAGTAGTCCACTGTGTGTATGCAAATTATGTGGACTATCCAGGGTTAAAGGGCCCATTATAAACATCTCAAATCGTTTGGAATCCTGCATAACATTAAAATGCAAAAGATCACTGGACAATTTGCAAATGATTTTGGTCTTTTGTTAGTCATGTGAACCGTGAGGACAGAGGGGCATGCCTGAGCTCGTCCAGGGGTCACTGGTCTCTGTACCTGATGGTGATCTGTGAGGTCTTGGCGAGTCGCACTGCGCTCTTCAGTCCAGTGTAAATCTGCCCCATCTCCATTGCCCCCATCAATCCCACCACCTCCAGCCGACGGTCACTCAGATCTGCACACACAGCATTTGCACATGAGGTGAAACTGTTATAAAAGGTGAAGAGGGACGCTGAACAAAGGTGCTATGTGATCACATCATCATATATGTAATTGTTAGATACAGCAGTAGCATGTTATCTACTTTCTCTTATCGGAAAGAGATCTAAGGAAGTTGTTCTATTCCCCCGTATATACAATATTTACCAAGGTCATTCGGTGCTGCATTATCAGCTGAAAGTCAAAACATTTCTAAACAATTTCTGACAGGTCTATTTGCACCAGTCATATTTGGCCACAAGAGGGCGTTGAATACTCATAGGTGAATTCGCAAATTTTTGAAACCCTGTGTCTTTTGTCGTCTACAAATTTGTGTTGATGTCTTGCACAGTTGCGTGGACAGCAAGACAGACTGATGTAATAATATTGTATTACTGAACAGACTCAGCAGAGATGGTAAAAATGAATGTGTAATATGGAAAATCACACTCATACATAAAGTGCTCAAGTATTGGTTAATATAATTTCCTTGTATTTCTGCTGCTGATGCTTAATATCTTTGTTTTTGTTTTTATTTATTTACTGATAGTTCCTCCACTAGCTTCTATTGTGTATGGTCTCTGTCCAAAGAATAGATAAACACTGATTATTGTTGTTATAATTCCACAGCTCTGGTACCTTGAGACGTGACTTTGAGCACCTCTGGGTCCACGATGACCTGTGGCTCATCTGGACCGGACTTTACGTCTCCTTTCTTGCTCTCGCCCCACAGGTTGGAGCCGCCGTGCATGCTGGGAATATTTAGGATCGCAACGCCCTCCAACGAAAGACTGGAGAGATCGAGCGGGGTCCCACAACACTGAAAAACAGCACAGTGACGTGACTCGGCTGCTAATGTCGGGACACAATGGGGAGACTGTTTTCACCAAGGAAGAAGTAACTAACAAGGCTTTTAAGATTCTCAATGAATGTTAAAGTAAATGTTAAAGGCACTTCTGAAGACGGGATGTCACATGGAGAGACGTGGGAGAAACAAGCAAGAGCGGATCCCCCTTTCCCGGACATAACGAGTCAAGTTTGCGGAGGGGAAAGTCCACAGAGAATGACTTTGTATCTTCTTGAGAAATTTACAAACAAACAACAGAAAACACAGTGTTTCATTGTAAAATTAAAGATAGATAGTGGCGCCAGTGTCGATCAATGAAAATTAACATCTAATGTCTAATTGTATTGTATGTCTGCCTGGTCTTTTTCTTGTATGTACTTTTTGTATAATTAATAATTAACATGCTACTTCTGGCCTAAATAGTTACAGGGTGGAAGATTTAAAAATACTCTGAAAATAATTACATTTGATCAAAACACCAATAAACTAAGTATAAGCATAAGAAATACAAAAACATAGGGAGGCCACAATGATGTTACTTGTATCAAACATTGTTGTATTCAAAGTAACTTTCTGAATACCAATTTCAAACTTTGCCCCAACACTATCAGTTCATATCTAGTATCAGCACGTTGTCAATAAGCAAGTATCAATAAATACAGATTTTCTATTAAAATAAGGGAATAATTAATAATATCTCAGAGTCAGATCACAGTTTGAGAACTAGCTCCAAACCACGTGTGCATAAAGAAGTGTTCTCACCTCAATCGTTAAATTCTCCTTGAGTTTTTTGCATGAAGCAGAAATGGTTTCAGACGTTGCAAATTCAAAATACCACAATTTATTCTTCATCCTGGAACCACAACGAAAACATAGTTATTGTGTGAAAGCTATTTACAAACCTATTTTTAAAATGCTTTTTCTGTCATTAAGTATTTTACACAGTCTCCAATCGCTGCGTGACTCCAGTCCGCGAGCCAAATTCTTGCTGTAATGTTTGTGATGTTTGTGACGGGGCAGTTTCAGGATAAATTTCCTTTGGGATCAATAAAGTATCCGTCTTATCCAAGTATCTGACAAAGAACTCTGTGGCTCACCAACTCAGCCATCTTTTATGGTACCCTTTTCTCTCTAAAGGAGATATATTATGCAAAATGGTTCTCTCAACGAAAACAGACCTGAAGTTGTTTTTAG
>JAPMNZ010963404.1:0-20058 GCA_029875035.1 Pomatoschistus microps | reverse complement strand
ACATTCAAGGCCCGTCTTTAATTCATCATAAAGCTATAGGTAATACAACCCTAAGTCAAAAAACATAGATTGTCAGTCAAGCTGCATTTGGAGACAAATGACAATGGACCAATAACCAATGGTAACTTGAGCACTATTTTCACCGCTCTCTATGCAGGAGGATCTAAGGACAGTGATGGTCCAGGAAATGTTGATGACATCTATGGAATCTGGTCATCCCAAACCCTAGGGAAAAATGGCTCCTATGGGATTTGTTATTATTGTATTTCCTTTGTTCAAAACTGTTTGATTCTGTGATTTGTTGTTACTACTCTTGTGATTTACGGCTATGAAAACAAACAAACAGGTTTTGTTGTGTGAAAGACTTTAAATAGATGTTTTCAAGACAGCTGGCCTGTGTAAACAGACATTTTGTCCTTGTGTATAAAATAGTGCATGGTTAAAAAACATATTTACTCACTGCCTGTAGTCCAGGAGGGAAGCTGTATATGATGCAGATACATCCATATCCTTCATGTCCAGAAAGCTCAATATCAGGGTCTCTCTCTACAATCATTGTACCATTTGCTGGTTGGTTACCGATTAACTGTCCATACACCAGTCGACAAACAGGACAAGCTTTCTTGACTTTAAAGGCCTGGTCCAGACAGGTGCGGCAAAAAGCGTGGCCACACCTATCCAGCATGGTCCTTTCCACAATGTCCCCCATGCAAATAGAGCAGGTGCTGTTGTCATCAACCTCACTGTGAGAGGACATATTAGGGTCCATGTCCTTTCTGTGAGATAACTCGTGAAACATGGCACAAGCCTCTTCATCTGCAGGCTTCCTGAAGCGCTGCTGCTGCCTCTGGGAGCGGCGCGGCTGAGGCAAAGGAGGAGGCATTAGGCTTCCCTCTCCACCATTTGGCTCCAGAACTCCAACACAGGGCAGCAGAGTCCTTTTTCTCTTGGGTCCCCCCTCCAGTTTGCTCATTTCTTTTCGGGCACAGCGGCATAAGTCAATGAAAGCTTTTCGCGTCTCGCTGGAGATGGGTTCATCCATCACCCCAGCACCAGAGCTTCTGAAGCCTTCTACAGGCTGCAGCCTCACGGCACAGCAGCCCCCCCTCTCTCCTCGCCTAATGATACCAGCTCTCATCCCCTGCTTGTGCTGGAAGTCAATGAGCCAGGGGCGCCCCGCTGCAGCCAGGTAATCCCACACTGCCTGTGAAACCAGCACCTCGTCACTGCCCTGGCCTGCACGCACACTCATCTCATCAGAGGACACTGCACAGGAAAGACAGGACACACATTTGGATTGTGAGAATGCAATTTTTGCTATTAACAAATATTTTATTTTTACTCAAAGCAGTGAGTGCTACTTTATAACTCTGGTTATAGCTTGTAATAAAGTTGAGATGTACATAATTGATTATATGAACAGATATTGGGGTTTGGCTGCATCATGTTAAACCTCTTGCAGTGGAAGCAGCTTCGCAGCAGATCAGCTGTTCAGTATTGCACATAGTAAACAAAGAAACTAAGATGAAGATCTCCGAAAGGCTCATTTGAAACACGTCCTTACAGAATAATAACAGCACAATAATCATATAGTTTACCTTGTGATCCCATAAATTCCTTCAATCGCGGTTGAAGCGCCCTGTTGAACAGAAAACAGAAAAGATGAACACGAGCTTGCGTAAACATGAAACCCCAGTTCCACGTTTATGAGAATCGACGGGTGTTTAAAGTGTTTCATGATTGTATGATGTCGGCTTTAATGCATTTATAAATAAGAAAAAGCCTCACCCTTTTCCGTAGCTCGTCGCTACCTGTCAGGGAGGTTTATGGTGGGATTAGAGAGCACCCATCGGAGAAAGAGGCCTGTGGTCGCCACTCGCTGCTGCAGATTATCCGCGGAGCATTACTCTTTAGTAGTCAAGCCAAGACATGGTGTCCAAATGAACGCCCATTTGAGGACATCCATAACGGATGAAATTCCCGTTCCCGATGCTGACTCAAAAGCCCAGACAAGCAGCTCGTCCCAGGCTGTTTGTAATCCACGTAGCTCACGTCCTTGAGTTAGATGTTAAAAAAACTAAAACGCATTTTGACTTTCTTATCCAGTTCCTGCCACGTAGTGCCGAAGATGGTTTGAGCCAGATAACTATAGCACTCCCGCTATCTTCCAGTGACAGCCCCGGTCTGTCCCTCCGTCACAGAGGAGGTAAAGGCGCTCCTCTGTGATGAAACCACAGATTTAAGACCAGGAAGTCCGTCACGGTCCTACACGATTGGACGATGTGTTGTGTGCTGGTGAGTGAGCAGCTAGTGAATCATACTTCGTGATTTAGAGCTTGACAAACATGTGCTTGCAGCCTACATACAGAGACCCACTCATTCACTTGTCATGCAAATGAAGCTGCCTCCCAAGACAACATGTTTAGGAATGTACCATACAAGTCAACATTGTGGACCTCAAATATGTCACACAACAAGAACAAATAATAAAACACACGTTTGTGGGTTATTTCCTCTAGCCAAGTGCTTATTGTTTAAGTTGTATTCCTCGTGTAATTTTCTCATCTCATTGACAACAACGTTCTTTTGCTATGCCAGATCCAAAGATGCACGGCTACAGACTGTAATGTTATGAGCAGTACTTGAGCAGTATACACACATACACACAATGGTCCTATTCATGCTTTGATATACAGACATAGCTATCGTATCTGATCTGAAGTCAACATGTATTATTGTATTAACAGAGCTAGTCATCACTTTTTGTATACGATGGAAACGCGACGGCCATCTTGTGATTGTACAAAGAGTAATGCAAATCTGAAAAAATGAAAGAAAATATGGCAATAATATACACAGCTCTTTATGAAAAACAATGATAATGTTTACATATAAAACATCTTTTGTCCTAAGACCATATGGAAGTTCCTTATATTTACAATAAGATGTAAGAAACTCCAGCTATTTATTTAGATGTCTTCAAAAAATATTTTATGTTTAAATCTGGAAATGCATTTAGTCAACCAATTATGTAAGGCATTAGTTTATAAAAACCTGTCATCCATTCAGAAGGACATTATAATATTATCATGTCCTCCAGAGTGGATGACAGTTGTCTAGCGCCCTAGCGCTCTTTTCTTTGGCAGGAGTCACATGTTTGAAATCACGCGATACTACAGCCGGACCTCGCTCATTTGTTAACTGTTTACGTTTCATTGAACGTAGTTACCGGGCGAATCTGAACAAGGGTTGAGTTCATTAGCATTAACGTAACCCAGCGGAGATTGTTTATAAACATTAACAAAATGTAAGTGTTGAATTTGTTTTCGGTATGTTATGGACAGCATGTTCTCAAAGTACTGTCGGCCAATCGGCTAAGATTAGCTTACTGATATTCTAGCACATGTGTTAGCCTCACTGTCAGTACAACGTGTTACTCACTCTGAGATTACCTTTCACGCATCTAATTTCACATTTAATAAAGTGTACTCAGTCTAACCTGATCAGACTCAATCTGCCACTGACCACTCTAAACGCGTTGCTCTTCATTTTACTCAAACGCTCTACCATTAGCAATGAAGCTAATGTCAATCACAGGTTAATGTTAGCTATGGAAAAGCGTGGTGTCATCATTAGCTCGGTAGATTACACTCGAGCTAGTGGGGTAACGCTCAATACAACACACTGGCATTACTCGTGATGTGTTAAAAATACCCAAATGCAAGGCAAGATCACATGCTATAAGCAAAGCATTGTGGGTGAGTATGTATATTAGCTACAATGTTTTGGCTTATTCAAATGTAATTGTACAGGATGTGTGAACTCACCCCTGCCTTCTATTAATGGTGAAGCTTTGCCCAGGTTTAAATTGTTTACCTCAAATGACCCGTGTACTCCCAGAATATAACAGTCATTGAGAAATTTCTGTCACCAGGAATCCTGCACCAGCCAAATGGTATGACAAGCGAGACGCTGTTTTTGTGGAGTTCTGTGTTGAGGACAGCCGAGATGTCAAAATACATTTTGACAAAAGCAAGATGGATTTCAGGTGACTTTTCATTTACCGCTATATATTCTTGATGTATTCTACACTTGATCCTAATTCATTTGCACGTTATAATTGTATTTCTGTTGTAGCTGTATTAGTGGAAAAGATAATGTCAAACAACATAATGAAGTCGAATTTTTTGGAGAAATAGACCCAAAAGTATGTTTTTGAAAAAAACTAATTTTCAACATTTCTGCATTGCATGCATTTTTAATACATTATTTTTGTTGATTTTATGCAGGAATCCAAGCACAGACGCACGGACAGGTCTGTTGTATGTTGTGTACGGAAGGCCGAACCAGGGAAAACGTGGGAGCGTCTCACCAAAGCCAAAGCAAAGGCAAGTTACTTTCATTTTAGAGAATCCATCTTTGTCAAAGTTGTGAGTGGTTGAAGCTTTAAGGAAATAGATTTGATTTTCAAATCTAAAAAAAAAAAGAATCAATACAAAATATTAGTAATTATACTATAAGTTTACTCAATGAGAATGTGTTTTGTTTGTTTTTAGTGCAACTGGTTGAGTGTTGATTTCAACAATTGGAAAGACTGGGAAAATGATTCGGATGAAGATTTGTCAGGGTTTGACAAGTTTTCAGAGGTAAGGAAGGACCCGGTGAAATAAATAACTCAATGAAGCTGCAACGCTGATGGTGTCCATTTTTCAGATAATGAAAAACATGGGCGGGGATGATCTTGATATAGATGAGGTAAATGTATGAAATTAAAAATATAAGTGAATGAATTAAAGTGTCAGAGTAAAACTGAATTTAAATTTTGTTACAGCATGAGTCTGGAGACAGCGACGATGAACGTAAGTTTTTCGATCACTACAATAACAAGAAGCTAAACAGTTGTGAAGTGTGCTTTAAATCCTTTTGTCCGCTTTTCAGAAATGCCTGATCTTGAGTAGACAAGTGTGGAAGTAGTACAGAAATCAATCGTTGGAGAGACTTTACTCAAGTTGATAGCTGCTCCAAGAGAAGACCTTTCAACTCTTTCAAAGAAACTGTTGCGGGGAGTGACTGTTGATACAGACTGCACTGAGACCCTCTTGACGTACAGTGCTGTGCTTTCTCTTCTGTTCTGCATGAACAATTGAAAATATTGTCCATTGACTTAAATGACTGTAATGAGACGTTCTGATGTCTTACACTTGTGTTTTGCAACGTTAGATTATATATTGTGATTCCTTTATGAAAAAGTCCAAAAATCTTTTTTAATGAGTTTCCCCTTTTTAAATGTTTGTATTGTAGATTGCATTTTGTGTTAATTTTAAAGAAGGGTTTTCTGTTGTATGTCATTTTAACAGTTAATCTTCAGCAAAATAAAACTAGCTTGTTCATCGTACATGACACACGAATACACTTTATCGCTTGTAGTGTTGACATGTGACAAAGTGGTTGTTTGTCCAAGAACACTGTTGTAGCAGGGTCATTTTCTTCCAAATGCTTTCAGAATAAGGACCTCAAGCCCTGTTTTCAGTGCAATTGCATTTCTGTGTTCATTGTCTGACATCTGAAATTGTGTTGCATCAGTCTGATACTGTGAGATGGAGTTTGTAATAAACTATTACAAACCATTGAATAAAAAACTGACCCAGTGTTTGTCAGACTGCTCTCAGACAATTTGTGAAGTTAATACATATTAACTGTGGTGGTGTCTTAGTTGTTTGACAGTGCTTAAGTGTTTTTCTATATATCGTTAAAAAACCTGATTCAAAACTGGGAATGTTTAGACCTCTTCCTCAGAGATATCCACTGCGCTAACTGAAGACAAAATATTGAAAAATCCTATCTGCCACTAGATGGTGCTGTTGATTTAAGCAGGTCAGGTCCTGCCACTGATCCTGATAACATTACAGTTTAATACATGGGTTAACATAGCCATTGTGTGCATACACATTTGTGTTGTTCATGTGTCACCAAGTTGAGATTTTTTAATAACTATTATAAGCCTCGATGAAAAACAGTTCTACACCGAATTTCAAAGCTTGTAAAAGTTTAATTTTACACACACAAAAAAAACTATTGACCTTTAAGTCTACAATGACGAGCCTATCTTATGTTTGGTTCAGTTTAGGGTTTATTCTAAATGTTTTATAATTAAAAATTATAATATTTTTTAAAAATCCATAAAAATCAACTGGACAGAATATCAAAATAGAAAAATATAATTTGATTAAAAATCTTTATCAAGGACACAACACGATATGATACAAATCTAAAATGTATGCTATTTTCAACAATTGCAAATTTAATCTATTTCAGGCTCCTTTGTGAAGCTGTAGTTTGGCCTCTGTTGGGAACAAAATAGATCAAACCCCAATAAAAAGGAGGGTGTCGCTGGTGTCTGGGGGTAGGGTTTAATAACTGTAGAATGACCAACGATTGGCTTTAACCAACTCCCTTTTCACAGCTCATATATTCATACATATTTTTTCCTTTTTTGGACTAATTTTCAGTAATGAATTTGCCAAGCTCACTAATAACTCTGGAGTTGGCAGCACTGGCCTTAATTCATCCAACAAAGTTGTTTGGAAATAATGAAATAACAATAAAAGTTAATTATTAGAATAGTTGAAATCAGAGGTTCCAGTCCCGGCACATTGGATTGTTAAGAAGTTATGTCAAACCTATTGTTCAGTCAAAAAAGTTGACCCCATCTCAAAAATAAGTTTGGCATCACAAATAAATAAGATGAGGACTAAAAGCAATCAATATACTGTACATCGTTTTAACCATATATCTACGCAATCATTTGAAGTAAAATGAAATTCAATTTTGTCAGTTGAGGTCTGGTCGTTGGAAGGATCATTTGGGTGTAGGCAGCAGCTTTTGCATGTCAGCAGTCTGGACGCAACAAAACACCAAGCAAGCACGTTTTGAGGGGTCACCCCCATGTACCTAATCAGGGGCTTAGGCCCACAAAAGATGGCTCTCCAGTCATGGAGTTGGACATTCAGAACATACAGAGGTGCATAAGACAACTACCAAATGTATTTTTTCCTTTATTTGTGTAATACTTGACCTCATACTTGACCCAGTGTTGCCATATCGTATAGACATTACCAAATCTTAAGGCTCGTCATATCTTCTTTTGTATTACATTCCTTGGAATTATAAAAAAGTCTTAATAGCCTTAACTACAACACAACATGTTGTAGCCAAAAAGAGATTATTTCTACAGTAATGGCCAATGCAAACAGATGATAGAAACCAGCAGAACCAATAGTGTGTGCTCATGTGAATAGAAAAACAGCACTCTCATCACATCTATTGAGTCAAACAGGCAGTCCCCCAGCTGCCCGGGTCAGCATCACACTCTCCCTTCCCTCATAACAGTTGTGGCTTTATCCAGACTGAGCCCCCAAAACACACCCTGGACACAATGTAAATGTCTGTCTAATCATTTCTGCTGCCATAGGCAACTGCAGCAAATCAGCTGAGGAAAATGTACTGTGACAATCTTGGGTTAAAAAACATTGTTGCTTAAAAGTAATCGTGAAGTCGCTGTGAAGCTTTAAGATTTGAATGTTGTAAGTCAACTGAACGTTTTATCCTCCATAGTTCAGGTGCTGCCAACTTTAAGCTTCTCTATTTTCTTATATTACGTAACAGTGATCGCGTTTGCAATCGGGGAATGTGTGATAAGTATTTTATTCAAAAGATTTGTTGGTATTCTGTCAATGACTGAAGGTAAATGGCACTTTCAATCACTTAGTGTATTTTCATCTTTGTCTAAATAACCATCTATAGTGGATCAGGACTGATCAGATGGGAGGGGAGGTCATCATTTTGTTTGGAGATGCAGTATTGTGTGCGACCCCTCCCCTGGGTGTAGAGGGTTTAACTCAGCACTGGGGTGTTATATAAAGGCCTCAGATCTCTCCCCTCTCTGGTATAGAGACCAAATGTCAGCAAGGAATGATTTTAGTCATTTTACTGAACATTAGAGGTGTGGCACTTGGTGCTTAGAGAAAACGTAGTGGCTACAAAGTTTTCAATTTAAACAATAGATGTTGTCAGATTTGGAGAGCAACTCAGATTGACAGCATTCTGTTGTCATTCTAGTTTTTTTTTTTACCAATTGTATATTTCAATTTATATTTTGAGTGTTTTTCATTAGATTTTTGACATCATGTGGGAGTTCAGATCCATGTCGTTCTGGAGGGCAGTTTTTGCTGAGTTCTATGGCACAATGTTTTTTGTTTTTTTTGGCCTTGGAGCCGCTCTGCGTTGGACCACAGGGCCTCATAATGTTCTGCATGTGGCTTTTTGCTTTGGGCTGGCAGCTGCTACTCTCATCCAGTCCATCGGCCACATCAGTGGAGGACACATCAACCCCGCTGTCACCTTTGCCTATTTGATTGGCTCTCAGATGTCCTTGTTTAGGGCTTTCTTCTACATCTTTGCTCAGTGTCTGGGAGCCCTGGCTGGTGCTGCTGTCCTCTATGGTGTCACTCCCACTAACATGAGGGGAAACCTTGCACTGAATACGGTAAGAGTAAAACCCTGAATATTCTTGAAGCCATTTCTTTCGGTATTTCTTGAATGATCCTGACATCCTGGACTCTGTAGCTGCAGCCAGGGATCAGTCTGGGCATGGCCACGACTATGGAGATCTTTCTTACAGTGCAGCTGGTCATCTGCATCTTTGCTGTGACTGATGAGAGGCGCAATGGGCGCCTGGGCTCCGCAGCTCTGGCCATTGGCTTCTCTGTGCTCATGGGACATCTTCTTGGGGTGAGAACATGAATTCAAACCATCAAACAAACTGTCATTCGGCCCCTTTACGAAAAAAAAAAGCATTTTAATTTGCATTGTTGTCTTAGATGTACTACACTGGGGCAGGGATGAATCCAGCAAGATCATTTGCTCCGGCCGTTCTGGTTAGGAATTTTGTTAACCATTGGGTAAGTTCATTTTCTTGCACTATTAAAAAAGTAAAAATAATAAAAATGTTGTACAACTGACCCATTTTTCCCATTTCAGATTTTCTTGTTTGATAATAATCCTAATGTATTGAACTTGGCTCCGTTGCAGGTGTACTGGGTGGGGCCGATGATCGGAGCTGCCATAGGAGCTCTGCTGTATGACTTCATGCTGTTCCCTCGTATGCGCGGTCTATCTGAGAGGCTGGCCACACTGAAGGGCATCAGGCCTCCGGAGGCTCAGGGTCAACCGGAGACCAGGGGAGAGCCCATCGAGCTCAAGACACAGGCTTTATAAATCACTGCAGGACGAGCGTCCATCATACCTCCTCCAAGTGTGTCACACAGTGTGAAAGCATCACAGGACCACACCTCTGCTGCAGCCACAGACACAAGTCCAGTGGTTTGACAAGATTTGCCCCAGGTGCCTGAACACATAAAGGGCTTGTGTGATTTTTTCCCCCCTAAATGTTTGCGCTTCCCATTTTGTATTCAGAGTGAATCTACAGTAGAGCAGTAAACCTCTGCATGATACTTATTGATCAGCTGTTTTACATGAACTTTGGGTAAATTATATGTGCTTGGAGACAGTTTTGATTGTTTGTGTGAGGAAATCCTTTGTGTGTCATTGTTGTGTGCTTGTTTATTTTATTTATTTCTATTATCATTTTGGTCAGTTACTCTCTGGTTTAGTGATCCATTTTCACTTTTGTATATGCTTGGAATTCATCTTTGGTCAGGCTTTGGGGTGTACATAAAACCGGGTCGTTCTGAAGTCTGCTGCCACACTTGAGATGGTTGTTTAATGATTTTTATCTTTGAATCTACAGTCAGGTTTGCCTTTTTATTTGATTTCAGTTTTTCTTTTTAGTGCAGCTCTTTTACAGATGTACAGGTGTGGACCTCGTGTGAATTCATTCATGTCTTCACATTTTCATTCATTGGCTTTGTTTGAATATATGAATGTGTCTGTGGCTCACTGCAACAAACGTCTGGTTTGTTTATTGAGCTCAAATCCTAATTGTTAAAGACTGAAGTGATACATTTATTTCCATTACTTGTTTACACAGCAGCCATTCAAGTAAGACCAGTGCTTCCCAAAGTGAGGTCCAGGGCCCTCAGGGGCATTGACTGAGGCCTCCAAATGTGTACTACACAAGTCATTGAAAGTTAAATCAAAGGTACTAATATTGGGTTGGATTTACAACAAACAGTAGACACTGACTTAAACAACTTTGAATTCAAATATATTATTTTGGAATAGAATAAAAAATATTTTGTTGTGGTTCAAATAACCACAAAAAATGCTTTAACTAAAGACAAAATGAACCTTCTTGAATCAACATAACATATTCTTCCAAATAAAGTGAATTGTTAGTGGGAGATGTATTGTGATTAGTAAAGGAGTCCAGACTTTGGGAATAGCTGAGTTGGACCCGGGAGACACACGTGGTCTCTGCTTCTCCTGTGTGATTTGTTTGGGCAGTGGTTTTAGTGTGACGTTGAAATGTGCCTGTAAAAGACTTTGATGTACAGTGTAAAATCTTTTCTAATGAACAGAAGCTGGATGAATAGTGTATTTGATTGACAGACTTTGTGAACCTTCTGGCTGTTAGAGGGAAGGAAAGCCTGTGATTATCTTTAAGGCTAATCTTCACCTTGACAATGATGTACTATTTTTATATGTAAAGAAAATACTATGTTTCTAACTCTTCTTCGTCTTTCTTAAACCATGTCACTGTACAGTAAAATCACTTTTTACACATAACACAACATCAATTACAGATCTGTAGAAGGGACATCCTCCCATTAAAACTGTGTTTTTATATTCACACATTCATGTATTTCTTAGCCAAATTAAAACTTGCAATTAAATAAAATCAAGATTCACGAATCCGTCTTTAGAGACTAATGGACACCATCAAAATGACTAAATGTGCAGGTTGTTCAACACACTTTTTTGTGATAAACCTATAGGACAATAACAAAAAAACATTTTCATTCTTAAAATTCATAAAACACATATTTACATCTAGTTATCAAAGTAAAGGTTTATGTGTGAAAAGGACCTGTATAACAAAAGAGAACACACACAAAGCAACAAGTGCAAAAAAACATACTTGCCGTTCATTTACAAGTTCAGGTCCAAGAATATGGCTGTTACAATCATGAAACACATTTCCTTCTACATCTTCATACACAAACTCAGACAAAGAAATACTGTAACAACACCACATATCGTCCACCAGTCTCATTTATATCAAGGTGCAAGATGTTTCTTTCCGAGTGAACAAACGGATAATTGGGACAGATAGTAAAGCAGAAAGAGGCACATGTAGTTTAATAAAGCCACATACTCCTCATTTTATCAGATGCATCATTCCTTTCTAATACATAACTTACTTTAAGGCCAACCACTTCCGCACATTATTTTTTTCCTATGTACATGATCCATTGTTTGTCCATGATTATGTGAAATCCAAATCGCAATTTAATGCTGAGTTGAATTATCCATTTCAGAAAGAAACTCATCAATCGCTTCCAATTCCATTTTGGCACCTTCTGGCCTGAGGGTGACACACACAAAGGGATATAATGAGTCAAAAAGATGCTTGTTGCTAATGCTAATGCTAATCTGCTCTTATTTTGTATCTGTAGTTATTTGTGTTTTACCTTTTACATTATTATAATAATATAATTATTATTATCTTTTTAAAGTAATTTTAACTTACATGTAGAGGGGGTCCGTGCAGCTTTCCGGATACTGGAGAATTGGGTTAGAGTCCCTGTGGACACGCACACATTTGACAATTACACAATTAAAACACATGCACACAACATGGTAGTGCGGAACAGACTTACAAAGGGTAGGTCTCAGGGCTGTTGTGCGTGGGGCTGGGTCTCATCATGTTTTGATTGGAGGAGCTGTTCCTACAGACAAACACAGCTTCATCACTAATGAGCATGATCATTGAACGCTGCGTAACAGGAAATGGAGTCGTACATGTCCGAGGGCTGGGGCACAGTGACTAACTGGACCTGGATGTAGCCTGGATTAGCAGCCTTCGCAGGTCCTGTTGATCGTAGGGATGATGACATGGCAATAATGACAAAACATGCATTTCCAAAATTAAATAAAAACATTACCTATGTAGTACTTATTAAACACGGTCTTTAGGATGTTGGGATACAGATATGTTAAATATTTCAAGTCAATGATGCGGTTGCCGAGGCCACTGATCTCCAGTGCTTTCTTGTTGAAAGGCATTATATTTTGTACCCTAGCTCCATCTAGAGAAAGGGGGAAAAAACGTTCAAATTGCAATTTTTGAACATTTTCTGGATTATAAATTATTGCAAAATTATGTAAGTGTGTATGTGTCCAATATTGAAAATACAAATAATTGATTTTTTTAATAATAAAAATGTAAAGTGAATTTTAATTTTAAAAAGTGATGTTCTTACTTTCTGACATTTCCACATATGCAATAGTAATAGCTCCAATCTCTGAGTCACTGAAGCGCAGGAGGAACGTCCCGCCAGGGCTGTCTTTGAGAATGACATGCAAGTGCTGCTTTCCAATAAAACCAAAAATCAACCTGGAAAAATACTAATAGTTATCACTTAATGACAAAAATCCCAATGGCTAGTGATACAAAAGAACTCTTTACTTGTCACTCCAGTAAGATTGAATGTGCTTTTTGGTGAGCTCCATCACTCCCTCAAACCACTGCCAGAAAGTGAAGGATCGTCCTGGAAGTGTCTCCTGAATGCACACGCATACAGTTGTTTTACACTTTTAATAGTGTTGTATACATTTTTTTAAACTGTCGGATTTTTTTAAACTTTATTATACTTTTGCATGAACCAAGTGTCAGTATTTGTGAAATCAGGAATGTTAAACATGAAGCAAAACCAGATTTTATTTATGATTATTAATGGTAAGAGAATATACATATCTGCAAATCCTAAATCATCAAGATAACAACATCCTTTAATGAACTTGAGTTGAGACATGAGCTGTGTGAATGTGTACCTTGTTGAACTGGGACCATGACACAAACATGTTGCTGAAGTCACAGATGTCGTGCTTGTCAAAGATCTTCTGAGCCAGAAACAGCAAGTTGTAGTCATTCAGAGAGTGCCGAGTGTTCACCTCCGACGTGAACTTCACATTCAGCATGTTGCACATCTGTCTCCATGGCACCCGCTCCGGAACCACGAACGGCTCTCTGTTCTGAAGCAGGGAACACACAGGTCATACATACACTGTGTTATAAATTGATTGTGATTTAATGAAAAATTACTGATTTATTTAAGTGACTTCTCACCGGTTCTGCAAAAGCACAATCCCAGAGAACTGTGGCCATAGCATTGATGTCTTGACTTCCATGAACAATAACCACTATTGGCACGGAGATCGCCTGTGCAAGTCAAAGGCAGCGGATAATCAGAACCTGACAAACCTTTATGCAGTGTTCAAAGGGTAATGTGTGCTGTACATGTATACTGTAGGGGTAGTCCCATCCGGCTATGTGGATCTCTCCAGAAAACAGCAGCGCAAACTTCTCCTCTGTCACACACTCAGAGCCTTTCCTCTCTGCCCGTTTGATCTTTCTGATGGACTGTTCAATCACATTCAAGTTCAGATGCATGAATGACTCAGTATGATTATAATGTAAGGGGCACTTTACCATGTTTCTGAAGGCAGCAGACGTTGATTTTGTGGTGGTGTTGTGCTCAAGGATAGCTGTGTTGTTCATTAGTTCCCCAACATTATCACTTCGAAAAGCAAAACATCAAAACAATTTTAATCCAAGTAAATATTCGTATTGAAAAAAACGTACAAAGGCTGGAATGTAATAATGGATCCCAGACCAGAAATCTACATGACTCATTGGTCCACTTAGACTTTTCAAAATAAAGGAGCGTTCCCTTTACGCAAACACTCCTTACCCCAATACAAATAGCAATTACAGATGCGGTAGCTGTGCGCATCCATGGAAAAAAAAAAAAAAATCTACTGCATTGCCCATGTAGACTCCCATATGTAGGAAAAGCATGTAAGGAAATATTTGTAAATTAAAGCAATGCATCAGTGAGCCATCCAACCCAGTGCGAATCTCTTTTTCACACACAAACACACACACACACCCTTGTTGAATACAGTGGCTTGCAAAAGTACAAATACAACATATCTATGCATATGGCATACATACATGTATGCATATGCATATGCATCCATACATGTATGCATATGCATACATACATGTAAGCATTATGTTGATGTGTTTACAACCAAAAACATTAATATAAAAATTCTGAAAGACCACAACTGTGAGGTGAAAGCTAAATGATACATAATTGTGTTATGGAGCCCACCTAGAGTATGTCATCTCCTCTCACTACAGGGTGGTGCTACATTAACACACTAGATGGAAGGAAACTTGCTTGAGTCAGCGAAACATTTGAGACTGGACTTTACCTCCCAGAAGGACAATGACCTTAAACAAAAAAGCTGGCTACAATGGAAACATTGTTTTGTTTGCGACTCTGTTGTGGTCTGACTTGGTTTTTAGGAAAAAAACAAAATCTAAGGTAAAATCTTGATATACATTGTCATAAACAGAAGTTGCACATCTTTTCCAGTTAGTATAACCATTTAATTGTTGATGGTTACTATGATGAAAAATGATATTACTGTGCCACTTCTTTGTGGTGTTTCAGAGGATTTCCTGTGTCTCACCTCGGCAGCCCTCCCTGCCTCAGCCCTCGCGCCTGCTGTTCATTGATGATCTGCACCTTCAACATGGCGGCTTTTCCTGGCGCGATCTTATCTCCAAACAGGTACCGCACAGATGCAGAGAATTTAGACTGTGTTTTGATCACCTGTGGAGGCTGCTTTTCAATAACGAGAGAGCTGTGGTTGGGAAGGAACATTTTGTGAATTAAAACGAGGATACAATATTTCGGAATAGATTAAAAGGACGGGCTGATACCTCTGGACTAGGTCTGTGAGAAGGGAGGTGAGTTTCTCTGTAAGACCTACAGTGGCCGGATCTCCAACTAAAAAAACCTCCTGACGCAGCTTTGCATTCATCTCCAGAAACTGCTCAAACCTACGCACACACAAAACACAACACACATTTCATGCAATTAATCAGTCTGGTTAAAGATATACATTGTGATGTTTGCAACAAATGTGTTGAGTGATTGTTCAAACATCATGAGTTGGTCACTGTCAAACGCAAAAGCGAGAAATTAGTGGAGAAGATTATAAAAGACAGAAGAGACATATAACTCAGTGAAAGACAGTAGAGGGCCAAAATAAACTGGGTGAAACAGTAGATAGCTGAAATAAAACAAACTTTTTTGATTTATTATGTTTACAGAGGTGGGACTTCTGTATAAATGGGTTTTGGAGTCTGTGAAGTCCAATAAATGAGTATGATAATGAAATATATATTATGTTGTTTAATGTTTTTGGTTGCTTTTGGTTTTAGGTTGTTTGGGCCATGGACAGTTACTGACCCGGTCTGCAGGGGGAGTAGGTTGTCGTCAAATGGGTGTCCAATGGCAGACTTGTGCTGCTCGTAGCACCATCGCTCGAGTTTGGAGATGTGGTCGTGCTGATACTGCTCCAGTCGCTGCACGCACTCCTGCAGTAGATGGACTCTGGTCTACATAAACAACATTAGCTTGCAGTGTCACTGATTTAAAAGTAAATTGTTCATTATAATAATCCTCACCAGAGCCATAGATTCCAGATTGTACTTTTTCTGCTCTATGCAAATACGCAGATTTTTCTGAGGATCTTCACTGGACAGATCTCGACCATTCTGCATCACTGACCCTAAAAAAATCACATCAGTAATACCTCAATTTCTAATGTACTTTAATACAGTTAGGGATGCCCTGATACCGCTATTGAATATTAGTGCCAAACCAGGAAAGTTTGCTGGACGATGAGCCAATATCCTGATTGGGCCTTTCAGTTCAAGAAATCAGATTTTGTTTTGCCTTATATAAACCCAGAACGTGATTGACCGTGATTGATCAAATGATTTAAGCAACAGTAAATAACACAATTTGGCAAGCTATTTGCCAAACAAGCTATTTGTACTTTGAGAGAAAAGCTATTTTCGGTCATTCAATGGTATCAAATTGGGCATCAGCAGATAATTAAACCAAAGGATCAAGATTACAATGAAATGCGGGATCGGTGCATCTCCACTTCCATTGATATTGGATTAAAATGTCAATACGTTCATTGCTATGTTTAAAAAGACATGCAGGGCATTGTCTGCCACTACATAGTAATGGTCATCATAAACATAACATCAGAATAAATGGGTCAGAGTAGTGGACAATGAAGATGATTTTTCATGTCCCAAAATACTTGGGACATGTGTAAATAAGATTGAAGAAGCATAGCAGTTACTGTTTGTATACACATTTTAAACTTCCCAGCACAATAAACAATTGAGAAAGACCATTCTTAAATAATAATCAATAAAAAATGCAGTCTTCACAATGTGTGAATGTCAACTACTGAACATCATTAGATTACAATTTCTTTGATAATGGATCTTGCCAATCGCGTGATTCTTGACTGTCGGATATATGTGTAGCACTGTGTAATATTATTACATACCATAATACTTGCAGCCCATAATTTTATTTTATAACAAATAAAATTTGTTTTGAAATGCAATGCTTGGTTCCGCCAGCAGAGGGCGCTTTGTGCTTTCGCTATTGGTTGCAGAGGCCCGGGGCCAGTGAAGACACAGCACCAAGCGAGCTCCTGTGTTGAATGTCTGTTTTACGTGTTTTGCAGAGCCTGAGTTTAAATTTGCTGCACATGAATGAGTTGGCCCATCATTCAAGAAGTGTAACATATGAATGTCCCTCAAACAAATGCATGAGTAAAACGGTGTTTATGGTTGATCACCACCTCCTCAACATCAAAGGCACAATATGTCACGTTCAAATGATAAAATCTTACCTTGTGACCCCATGGCTTCAAACCTCTCCTGGTCCAGATTCAGTTCTTCTCGCAGCACGTGGATCTTCTGCCGGATGTCTTGGATCTCGTGCACTTTGTTGACCAGTTGGTCCATGGTGATCTCTGGAGCCGTGGGCTTCGGTGCATACTGTGAGCAAGAGATCTGAGGGCACTAAACACATGACAGTTGTCAGAAATTGTCCTTTTGAATGCAGAAGACATTTTCAACAATATTGAATATGATATTGATATATGATATTGAATGTCTAAATCTCACGTTGCTTAGCAGATACTGCTCCTTCCTGAGGATGTCTCTGACCAACACTCCAAAGTCCAGAGGCCGAGGTTGGAAATATACCCCCTACACGGAGCAAAGCAAAGGGTTGGCCTGAGTGGCTCGGTTACTGGTGTGTCGGTGCAGAATAAGTCCATTTGGATTCATATGTAGCAGTACAGACTTAAACCAAAAATTTAAAGAAAGATCTATAAGTAAACTTTTAAAATAAAATGTTACACTTTCTATTCAAAAAAGAAGAGTGGAAAGTTTACAACAACGACACCACAACAAGTAGAGTCATGTGCATCGTGTTGCTTTCGTTAACTGTGTAATGTGTGACAACAATCACTCCATGTCAAAGTGTAATCTTCTTCACTCTCAGGGTTTACATCAACTGCTGGATTGATCTGCAGTTTCATTTTATTACATTTTTGGTTAAATTACAAAAAATAAGAACCTTTATTTAGTTTTTTTGTTGTCAAATTGTTCTTTTTAGTTATTTTGAAAGACAAGTTCAAGTTTTTCAAAAGAACCAAAAAAAACAATTTAACCGAAGAAGACTAACTTTTTAATCCTGAAATGTTTTGGTTAAACTTTATGGCCACAAGCTAATGAGCAAAGCTGTCTGACATGTCTCCATATTTGTGAGTGGTTGTGCGACTATTGTTGATCTGTTTTAAACATCCTGCAGTAATTTTATTTAAACTGCTTCATAAACCATGACCAAAATCAGACTGTGTGACATCCTCCCACCAAAAAAACACACAATGTATGCGCCAACGACTGCTACTGATGAAGAGAGATATTAAGGATTTGAATAATTGTAATAACAACGTCCGGATAAAACCCTGCTTCCTGTCATAGGAGGTTGAATGCCAAAACAAGCACTTAAAAGGCTTGGGAGCTGGAATAGGAGCCCAAATGTTTATTATACAGTTATAGTGGAGTAAAACAATTATTTGATCTGCATAAAACTATCCTTCAGGTATATGAGTGGACTCGAGATGTCATTACAATATGTTCAACACATGTGCCGCGTGCAAATTGTTTACGTTATTTTGGGATAAAAAGTGACCTACTCGAGGCTGATTTGTATAGAACCCGCAGAATTTAGAAGAGTTTGCATTAATGACAATTGGGTCATCTGTTGTTTACTGATTTTTAGATTACTTTTTATGTTACAGTAACAGTATTTCTCTGGTTCTTTCTATTTGAAAACTAGTGACAAAATTAGCTGCCATAGTAGTGTATTTACCTGAAGAACGAAAATATGAATAAATGTAGACTGATGCCGTATATGACCAATCTCTAGTGAGGAAACCAGATTCCATGGTTATTGAACATTATGATTGCATACCAGAGTTTTGCTGATCTGTCGCAGCTTCATCTTGTCCACAATGCTGCTGTTCTGCTCCGAGATCATTTGAAGCAAGTTTATAACTTGGTCCAACTGATATTTTGCCCTGGCCTCCAGCTCAGTTTTACCAGGTTCAAAGTCCTCCCTACAAGTCAACAAACACTGCTTCATGCACCACAATACCACAGAATAATGTCCCATCTTAACTGAGCCTCACCAGATCTGCTGCTCAATCCAGTCGGCCAGAAAGTGGCGCACATCGATGGGGAAAGTGGAAGGGTACAGATCGTTCACCATCTCGTGGGACAGATACTGGAAAAGCTGGTTCATCTGGGACCACTGTGCCATGATGTCTCACAATTAACAGTTCTGAAAAACAATTCAAGTTAAAATAGTTATTGCGATGCTCATTGCCCCCCATCAAGTGTTGGAGTTCTCCCTGTTGAATGAGAGGGTCACGTCGCTCCGCCTCCAGGTGGAGGACAAGCCTCTTTGCCTATGGGCAAAACAGCAGTGCAGAGTACCCAGCCTTCTTGGAGTTCTTGGGAGGTATACTGGGAGGGACACTGGATGGTGCACCAACCAGGGACTCTCCTGGGAGACTTCATGGGGCCCATGTGGGAAATGCCATTGACACTTGGAGAGTGGTGATGGGGAAGACCGGCCCCCCGATCCCCTCAGGAGTGGGAAGCAGTTCTTTGCCAACACTGTGTACAGTGCGGGTAGAGAGCCGCTGACCTTGACTGGGGATATTGTTGGGCAGTGGAAGGAATACTGGGGGGGCTGTTTTGGAGACAAAAGGACAATGTTGTCCTTTTGGGTCTGATGAACCGGGACCTGCAACATGCACTGAGACGGTTTGCAGCCTCCCTCACCTATGGTTGGGAGCTTTGGATATAGACTGAAAGAACAGGATCGTGGATACAGAGTGGCTGGACGCTCCCCTAGAGATAGGGTGAGGAGCTCAGTCACACGGGAGGAGCTCGGACAAGAGTCGTTGCTTCTGAACGTCAAGAAGAACCTGTTGAGGTGGCTCGGGCATCTGTTCCGGATGCCTCCTGGACGCCTCCCTGGGGAAGTGTTACAGATGTGTCCCACCGGGAGGAGACCCCGAGGGAACCCAAGACACGTTCAAGGGACTATGTCTCTCAGCTGGCCTGGGAACGCCTTGGGGTCCCCCCTGAATGAGCTGGAGGAAGTGTGTGTGGATAGGGAAGTCTGGGCGTCTCTGCTCACTAACATCTCAAAAAATTCCGACCTTTATGAAAGCTGTAGGTTCTCTGTCAGCTGAGGTCGAGCTGCTATAGTTTACATTGAGCTTTATGGGAAACATTTCTGGGTAGCCGACGTGAATTTCAGATTCAGATTCAGATTCAGATTCAGTTTATTTGCCATTTGCAGTAAAACAACCACATTGGAATACATTAGCAAGAAGTCCCTA